>OZJO01000226.1:27984-64927 GCA_900406225.1 Acrobeloides nanus
AAGCTCTCTCTATATACATATAAACTATATACTCCATGTATAAACTATATATGTCTGTTTATTTGTTTGTGCTATCTCCGACACCTAAAGTCCAATTCCGTCACGGCCTATACCAATCGATAGGGCTCGACGAGAGAAAAAAAAGGACACCAAAATCATGGGGGTACCCTTCAAGGAAAATTTTTTAGCCCCATATCATGTTTTAACGTAAGTCTTATAGTTGAAATTTAAGAATAACCCTCATGGCCGAGTGGGGAAGACTGTCGGATCGTAGAAATTGCTCTCAATTTCGATTCCCAGCATGATCTAAAAGATTTTGCCCTTGACAAAAAATTAAAATAAATTTTTTATCCCCATATCATGTTTTAATGTAAGATAATAATGCAATTTTATCGACGTGTAAAAGGTTACCCTCGTGGCCAAGTGGCTAAGACTCTCGTCTTATATAAATTGCTTGAAGGTTCGATTCCCAACAGAAACCGAATGTTTTTGCCTATTCCAAAAAAGAAATACGTATACTCGGAGCGAGGCCTCGCTCCGTGTATGGGTAATAAATATAACTTCTTTTCCCCTCCGGGCGTGAAGCGCTCTGTCCCCCCAACTTATATAGTTTATATATTTGTTATATTTTCAAGATATAACAAAACCTGGAAGACAATATCTGTATACAAAAATTCTTTAGGCATAACAAGCATGCCACCTATATCCGCTCCTATGTTGACACAAACCTTTACCCAAGCCGCAGCCTTGGCATCACAGCCTCGACATGAACGATATGCCGCACATATCCCTGTGAATCGCTCGGACACTAGCGGTAGACAATCTACTACAAGCATTGATTCTAACAATAGGTAATTTCAAAACTTTTTTGCGGTTTTACACAAACTTGGTGACTAACACAACATTTTAAACGTCAAAGAGGTCGATAATATATACCTCAATCTTTGGATATATGTTACCGTTTTATCTAAAATCGAAGCCTAAGCGCATGAAAAAGATGCCTAAGAAACCCGCCTGCCTAAGCGCCTGAGCCTTAGACCTAAGCTTAAGCGCGTAAAATCGATACCTAAGCTTAGGCGTCGATTTCATGTGATAGGCCTACGTCTAAGCCTTAGGCTTAGGCTAAGGCTAAGGCTAAGGCTAAGGCCTAGGCTAAGGCTTAGGCTTAGGCTAAGGCTAAGGCTAAGGCTAAGGCTTAGGCTAAGGCTTAGGCTAAGGCTTAGGCTTGGCTTAGGCTAAGGCTTAGGCTTAAGCTAAGGCTTAGGCTAAGGTTCAGGCGCTTAAGCAGGTGGGTTTCTTGGATTAGGCATCGTTTTCATGCGTTTAGGCGTCGATTTTTAGATAAAACGATAACATATATACCCCATTGCCTACTCCATTCGATTGATATATTTCATTATTAGTCAATCTCTTAAAATAAAATACCAATACATCAAAGAGGCGGTTGTCCATTTGCCAACTGATACGTTCCGTTGTAGATAGCCAATTGACAAAGTATCCAGCTATCACTTCTTTGTCTTACAAAGATAAAGAAGAGCATTAGTTTTTTTGTGTTAATCTATCCCATGAATCAAGACTCAGACATTTTTTAAAAGTAGCAGGAAAATTTTAGGTGCATACCATTGACATCATCCAACAGATGTTAATAATTAAAAAACTAGTTTACGACATTAATTGGNTAAAAAAAATTTTCGCCAAAAAACGCAAATGTACGCTTTTTTGCTCACCTTGTATAGGGATGTACAAGTTATAAAAAGTGCAATTCTTGTCACAGGCCAAAAATATGCGAATTTTGAACACGAACATAAATGTTCATAATGATCGTTTTTTCGCTATTTTCGTAGAAAAATAGCGAAACACTCATTTCTAAATATCTAATTTCGTTTAGGCTTTGGTTTAGGCTTAGGCTTAAGCTTAGGCCTAAGCTTAAGCCTAAACCAAAGCCTAATCGATTGGCGGTGGAATTTTTCAAAAATTCCTTCAGGAATTCAAATTCAGGTTTTCGTTTCAATACACAAACCATTTCAGTGTGCAATCGATTCCCCACATAGAAAAACATCCCCCAGAAGAGTCGATTTTATAGCGATACGATTGAATCTGCAAAAGCCGGTGATCTTCCAAACGATCCCCAATACTTTCATCAACTAAAAAATTGAAAAAGAAGACAAAAATCGAAACAAATGTTTGGAAAAAAAGGTTCCTTGCTGGAAATCCACCCAATACTTTTGTTCCAACCTTTCGTTCGATTTGGGGGAAGACAGCTGAGGAGTTTCTTTTGATCGAATCAATGGGAGGCAAATCGCCGTCGGTCTGCGGCTGTCTCGGATCATTTAAGTCGGCTAACCCATTGTTCATTTCATCTTCAAAAACTCGGTTTAGTTTTTTTCATTTTTGTTATGCATTCTTTTAAAATGCTCAAGTGATAAACACTTAATAACGTTATGAGAGAAACGCCCACAAATTGATTTATTTCAGACTTCAAATAATCATTCCCATATAAAAAGTGATCAAAATTTTCGATCTATGAACAAAAAAGCATAACTATTTTTATGTTTTTTCGGAGGTCGAAGTGATTATTCCGTTGCTTTAGGTGCTCTAAAGCACATATGTTTTAAAGGACCAGTTCACTCGGGAAAAAACTCTATGTAAAAATTATATATTCGGAAAATTCATGAAAAATGTTTTTACGGTATCTTCTGATGCCGTAAAAACAAAAATCGAATTGTTGTAGTTTTTGAAATAATTGCATTTGGAATTTTTCATGTTTTCGTTGTAATACACAAACTTTTTGAAAAAATCAATTTTTGCATCGATTTTTTACATTTTCATAACATGAACATTGTAGGAAATTTTTTACAACTCTATGAGACGAATAAAATTACACCAAAATTATCCAATTTGAAAATTGTTTTGGGTTATTGAAACAAAAACATGAATCAGGGTTTTCGTTTCAATAACGCAAAACAATTTTCAAATTGGATCATTTTGGTGTAATTTTATTCGTCTCATAAAGTTGTAAAAATTTTTTACAATGTTCATGTTATGAAAATGTAAAAAATCGATGCAAAAATTGATTTTTTCAAAAAGTTTGTGTATTACAATGAAAACATGAACAGTTTCAAACGCAATTATACCAAAAACTACAACGATTCTGAAGATGCCGTAAAAAAATGCTCTATTTTTCATGAATTTTAGAATAAACTGAATTTCAAGAATCATTTTACATAATTTTTTTTAATAAACTCTCAAAAAAATTTTTTTTAGTTCTTCTCTGGATACGGCATCACGCCAGCTCGACCAAATGATTGATCAGGCCCGATATCGGCACCATCAACATAGAGCCAAATTCAAAGAAGCCATTGACTATTTGGATCAAATATTCGAAGACCTCAAGAAGGAATGTGAGCCGCCGCCAGCGGTATGGGCTATTTTATGAGTCGAATTTTCGGACGGCATCTGGAAATCGTCCGGAAACGAGTTTGAATTTGCCTGAATATTGACACGAAAACCCTGAATTTGGTTTCGTTACATTATGTCATTTCATTCATATCGTTTCATTTTTCGTTTCATTAGGCTCTAATGGAACGAAGAGGATGGAATGGAACGGTAGAATGAAACGACATAATGAAACGAAACCAAATTCAGGGTTTTCGTGTCAATATTCAGGCAAATTCAAACCCGTTTCTGGACGCCATCTGGAAATGAAATCATTTCATTCGTATCGTTTCCATCCTTTTCGTTCCATTAGAGCCATGCCAAAAAATGGTTTCCGAAATTTTTATGCATATACGTCATACAAAAAGCAATAAACCACATGCCCTTATTTCCCCTTGTGTTACAAGGGGAAACAAATTATTGATGGAACAAAATATAACGTTATGATTGCAGACAGCTGCGGATAAGAAAAGTGAAGTCCCACCACCGTCATCACGCGGAATTCAAGCGGCCAAGGCTGTGTTTCAAAAGCCGAAAGGACAACCAACTTCTCCTCCAACAGTTAAATTACGAGATCAAAGGTTGGTCATCTGCCTTTTTTTGTTTATTGCACACATTTTGAATCAACAAAAAAGTGATGATATTGGATTTTAGAAAAAAAATCATTAAAAATGGCATTAAAATTTAAAAAAAAAAGCTAAACTAATCAAATGAATATTTTTGACATTGGAATAGAAAAAACATTTGGAACTTTGTCCCCCCCCCCCTAGTATCAAGGGGGGGGACAAAAGTTCGGGGACAAACGACCAAAAGTTCGGGGACACCTGACAAAAGTTCGGGGACACTACCCCTGTCGAAAACTCCGAAAAACGCAAAAATCCGAGGGAGTAGTGTCCCCGAACTTTTGTCGGGTGTCCCCAAACTTTTGTCAGGTGTCCCCGAACTTTTGTCGGTCTGTCCCCGATCTTTTGGTCGTTTGTTCCCGAACTTTTGCCCCCCCCCTTTGATATCGATTAGGTATCCCATCGAAATTTTTGCTCAAAATTTGAATTTTTTTCTCAAAAATCGAATTTGCTCAAGAAATGAATGTGATTTTCAACAAATGGATTCCCCGCATAAAATTAAATTACCCCCTAGAGAGGCCAATTCGTATGGAACAATGAAAAAAAAATTTTTTCGAAAATTTTCACGTTCAGCGGGATGCCTAATCGATACTAGTTCAAAACATTCGATATGACGACTATTGGCAAAACATCTCTTTTTTGTTCATTTCGAAAGCACGCCCTGTGTCTTTTTTCTTCCTTCGAAACATCAATCCCACTTTACGAAAATATCCCGTCAGCTATTTTTTACAATGATTTTTTGATCTTTTTAAGACGTGCTAACCCACCTCTTGTTTCAACTCATTCTCTTGAGTCTAATATTCAACAACAAAGACCTCAACCACCTCCACATCGGCCAGAGCCCATACCCGCACAAGTTGGTACCAAACAACCATTGAGACAGGTTCAGCCACCAGCACAGCCCAATCCATCGTTACCTTCGTTCACGAACCTTCACACCGCTGGACCGAAACCATTCCCCAAGGATGCCAACAACGATATAGAGGTCTCCGAGACTATTGTACTACCACGGAAGAGATCCGATCGAATGGACTTTACGCAAAAATGGCTCGTGGATGATATTAAATCATGGGCGGATAATCCACCCACCAAGCCCGATCTTATCTTAAATCCAAATAACCAGGTGAATTTGATAACAGAAAAAATTGATTTTGATGAATGTATTCAGGTGTGGGAAAATGGAAACGATTCTGATGAGCACTCTATTGGGTCTTGTTCCGCAGAAGTAGCTGCTATTAATGCCAGTGATGGGCGGAAGAAAAAGGTCCGGGAAACGCCCGACATTATTAAATCATCAAAACAGTACAGGTATTGAAAATTTTTTATTAACAGTTCACCAACTTCATTCCCTGAATCAGGGTCAAGAAAATTTCGAGCCTGATTTCGATTTTTCTACCCCCAAAGTTTCGTTTTTCCGTTTCGACACATCATTAGCAATTTCTCTCATAAAATTTTTATTTTTTAGTGCAAAGAAGCCAACTCAAACCACACTTCAATCTACCAACAATGCTGGCCCCATCCGACCTCAACCATTTCGACCTCAGCCACAATACGCATTTCCGTCCACTTCGAATACGTAAGTGGCTAATTTTCGAACTTTGTCTCCTTCACACACTTTGACTTCTCTAATAATCTTGCATAATGATGATTAATCTTTAGGCTGAATCCGAATGAAAATAACCCTTATTACGGACTTCAAAAAGTTCCGTCACAGGACTATATTACAGCTGTCCAGCAACAACAGGAAAGAGCCGGCTCTCAGGTATATGCATAATCGTATTTTAAATCCGCAATTCACTCTGCGCCTATCCCTCGCACCAGTGTAACATTCTCGACGAACAACTGATCGGGAGTAGCCCCGGTGGCCACTCTTCCCTCTCGGACAATTCCAAGAACGACACAAAGTGTGACAGACAGTTTTCGAAAGTGTATGAATATCAAGGTTCTTGGAATTAGCATTGATGAGAGAGTTTTAAAAATTGTTGCTTCCTGATCAAAATTCAAGGCTAATCAGAGGAAATGGAAATTTTGAAACATTATTTGAAAATAAAATTTGTGAACCGGGAGGAGGAATGGAGTAAACTTTAAAACTTGTTAGAGAATGCAAAAATTTCTATTTTTAGGCAAAAAGCCAGCGCAGCAGGCGAAATTTTTTTTGAAATTTTTTGTTTTTATGTTAAAAATGTTCAGAAAAGTACGATTATTGTTGAAAAAATGGAAATTTTTTGACAATTTTGGTGAAAAAATGCATATTTTTAGACATTTTTTGTGAAAAATCCTTATGGGGGACTAATAAATAGGATTTTTGGTTTTTTTGAAAATTTTTGGGAAAAATCATAAGGGAGACCCTTCGACTTCTGAAAATTGTAGGGGGGTAATTATCCCCCTAAATATAGCACTGAGGGGCTATTTACCCCCACCATACCGAAGCCGCGACAAAAAAATAAAAGCATAATGGTCCTCCATTATATTTTTCATTGATTTTTACGACTTTTGGCAGTTTAGCCCCCCCCCGTCAAAAAATCCTGGCTACGTCTATGAATGTAACCCAAGTTCCAAAAATTGGCCATATAAAAAACTTATCTGACAATACTAGCTAATTCTAACATCCAAATTTTAGGAATACCAAAGCATTGGAAGTGTCCATTCTCAGGATGGCTACAAGCCTCCATCGTCGCTATCACTTCTCTATAGCAATTCACTTAATCGAACCGGTGCCTTCATACAATACCCTCAACGCGGCTCGATTCAAAGTCTTCCGGATGCCAACTTAATGAAACCCATTCCACAGCGCTTGCCATTACAAGACCCCGTTTTGGCAATCGATGCACTTGTTGCCGAGCTAGAGTTGAATACCGATCAGGTATTGCCAGGGGCCTATTGTACAAAATGAAAAGTGCAAAATTGAACCAAAAAATGCACTAAAAAACTGTTAAGTGCACATTTTACACTTATCACTTTGTACTTTTTTCGGTGAAAAAATGAAGAGTCGGACGTCGACTCTTCACCAGGGTTGCACAATGGAAACGTTTCCAATTTCCGTTTCCCGGAAATTTGGATATATTTTCGGAAATCAAGACTCTAGTGCAGTTTACGCGTTCAATCAAAATTTGGTACTTATGCACTATCGGGGAGGATTCTGCATAAATTTATGCAGAAAAAACGGTATAAATTGTTGAAATTTAATTGTTTTTCTGCCTTTTCAAATTTCAACAATGTGTACCGTTTTAATGTAGTTTAAAAACAATTTTAAATTCAGGGGTTTCGTGTCAATGCTCAACACAATTCAAATGTCGGCACAACTGCTAACGTCGTGCCGAGCGCGGCACGACTGATAACGCACACTTTTAGCGTTGAGTTAGCGTTGTTTGGCGCGAACTCTCTTACCGTTTCCGGAAATATTTCTAAATTTCCAGGAAACGGAAATTGAAAATGTTTCCATTGTGCACCATCTGGGGGGTATTGTACAATTTTTACTCAATTTTTTCTTGTATTTTTAGGCAAATGTGGAAAAGCGTCGCTCATTCCCCACTTCTAGCATTGCCGACACATATGGCAGCCTGCAAAGAGAATATGAGAAACCTAAAACTAGCCGTCCGGTGGTCCCCAAAAAACCTCAAGCACCATCCACTTTGAATGTTATCAAAGAGCCTATACAAGCAGGGTAACTTGATTTTTTGGCACTATGACGGTACACACCTCAGGGCCTCCACTAATTGCGTCTCGAAATTTTGGAAGCACTAATTCCGCACTAATAACAAGTTGGGAAGCACTAATTGCAATTAGTGCTCGTCTCGACGCTTTTTTAAATTGCGAACATCTTTTCAGGATAAACGAATTTTCGGCTGTTGTCTTTGACATTTTTATGCATCTTATTTTGGGCTATAAATTTGCTGAAGGCCACATTTGAAAATTCGTTAACCCTGAAGAATAAAACCGTCTCGACGCCATCTAGTGCTTGTCTCGAAATCGTCGAGACGAATTAGTGGAGGTCCTCGCGAATTTTAGCGAATTTTTAACACATTACTAAATTCAAAATTTTGCATTAAAAATTCAAATTTTGTGTGAAAAATTCGTCAAATTTTGATTTGTGAAGTGTACTGTCCTAGTGCCATTTTTTAAAAATGTTATTCTCTTATTTTTGTTTGTTTTTTTAGCTCAATGGATCGAGGAATGCGCCGAATACAACAACAAAAGGCATCACTTGACGAAGTAACAAATTTGTTGTCCACGTTTGCAAATAGCGGTGAAATGAGCCCTTCAACGTCTTCTCGAGCATCTTTACAACAGCAACAAATCCCAAAGAAGATTCCTGTAAAGCCAGTCGTACTCGAAAAGAACCTGCTTACGCCATTCGAGACAATTAATGCAGAAAGAATCAACCCAAGTCGCGTGGAAGCTATGCAACATATGTTTGAGGCAAAGCCTCAAGGTAGAAAATATAGGATGGCGCAAAAAAAAGTTTCACTTTACCATTTTTTCATGAATTTTGGACCCAAAAATTATTTTCCTAAAAAATGACCGTATTTGGGGTAATTCGATGCGGGGGATCGATTGTGCGCATTCCCGAAGCTTGAAAATGACCCTGATTCAGAGTAGTGTATTGAAGCGAAATTCAAATTTTTAGTTTTTTTATGTGAAAATATTCGTTTCTGGTTTTCATCTCCCACATCGAAAAATCCCCAGAAACGAGTATTTTCGTATAATAAAACTACAAATTTGATTTTTCCTTTGATACACTGACCCTGAATCAGGGTCATAGAAGCATTTTCAAGCTTTGGGAATGCACGCAATCGTTTTCCCGCATCGAATTATCCCTAATCATTTTTAGAAAAATAATTTTTGGGTCCAAAATTCATGAAAAAAATGGTAAAGTGGAACTTTTTTTGCGCCTATCTGCAATATTAAAAATATTCATTTTCAAAACAAGAACTGACAATGGCGAAATTTAGATTTCTAAATTTAAAGAATCGCCATTTGCAATCTCAACATTCCACTTTTTGATCTCTATATATGCTTCATTTCAAAGTTAAAGCTACAAAAAACGTAGGTCTCATAAATATGGATGTCTTGGAAAAGCTAGCTGAATTTAGTGCTGTTGCTTTAACTTTTTTGATTTTTTAGTCAATTTTAGTTTATTGGTTAAATTTGAAGCTGAATGGGGAGGGATCAAAAATTAGGGTACCCCATATGATTTTGAAGTAAAAATTTTCCACATACAGGGCCAAAAAACCGTACTTTTGCGTTTTTGGCAAAAATGTTTCAAAAATCGCATAAAATACCCTTTCTAGATGTTTTGAAAATTTTTCAGCAGGGGATCTGTGAAGAAACTTTTTGAAAATTCGTTACTTTTATGATCCAAATTGAACTCGAGATTAATTATGCGAATTTCAAAACGCCCCTGCCATGACATCCTTTCTGACATCCATGCCCCTTGTTCTGATCAGTCAGATTAAGCCACTAGTTGAAATATAAAACTAAAATTCAGCAACAGCAAATTCAACTTTGATTGAAAATGAGCTTTATAGATGGCATGAATATTAGGCCTTTTACCTCTTGTTCTTTAATGGCCTACGTTTTTGCTAGCTTTAACTTTGACAATGACGCTTCTTACTACAGGATGTTCCAAAAAAGTCATTTTTTGGCGAAATTTTTTTCTCTAAAATTACTCATTAGGGATATTTTTATACGAGAAATCGATTGAGCGCATCGAAAACCCTTGAAAACGCCTCCCAGGCCATGAAATATACGATTTTTTTTCAGTTATTTTCGGTAGAAACTCCTGGATATTTCATGGTCGGGGAGGCGTTTTCAAGTTTTTATCGATACGCGCAATCGATTTCACTCATAAAAATACCCCTAATGAGTCATTTTGGAGAAAAATTTTCGCCGAAATGACAAATGGCGGTTTTTTTTTTGGAACACCCTGTCTTACAAATATCTCCATTTTCTGCCTTAAGCAACCAACTTTTTTTTTAGCTTCACCCAGCCAAAACAGTTGGCGAAAGAACTTGCCAAGAAACACGAATAAAGATGAAGAGAATTATTATGAGATTAATGAATTCACTGTACCCACCGAGAAAGTCATCAACAAAACTACAGTCAACCAATTCTCACCGCCTTCATCAAAATCCCATCGTCAACAAAAGGATACTACAATCATTCAACCGTTGTATTCCCAACCGAATTGTTTTGAATATGTGCCGGCTTTTCCAGTTAGCCAGCCGCCGCCTGGTCCGCCACCTGGAACTTCGGGAAGTTGTGGCTCGGCCAACTCTGGATATTACTCTTCGACTAGCTTGGCCGGCAACAATCCATACAATTCAAGTGTGAGCCAAAAAGAGAGACCAGTATCCTTCAGAAAGCCTTCCATTTCATCAAGGAATGGTTCTTTTGAAGACGAAGAGGACGATGGGTTCTATGATAATATTCAAGTAGATCATAGGCGCTTCTCACGCGGAAGTGAATTAGACAATACTTCGATTTCAAGTCACCGTCTACCTCCGACACACAAGGGTAGCCGACTAGGCCAGCTTATTCGACGTATTGGAGGAGGAAATTCCAAGCCTCCGGGAAGTGCCGCTTCGTTGGTGTCGTTAAATAAGGTAGAAGAAAACTTTCAAAAGTGCTATAGATCAATTGGGAAAAAAGTTGCNGACGTATTGGAGGAGGAAATTCCAAGCCTCCGGGAAGTGCCGCTTCGTTGGTGTCGTTAAATAAGGTAGAAGAAAACTTTCAAAAGTGCTATAGATCAATTGGGAAAAAAGTTGCCCAATTTTTGTTGATATTCGAAAAGTTCATGAAAAATGGAGCATTTTTGTTTTTACGGCATCTTCTGAATCGTTGTAATTTTCGAGAAAATTGCGTTTGAAATTTTGAATTTGTGTACATGTTTTCGTTGTAATACACAATTATCTCGAAAACTACACAGGTTCAGAACATGTTGTAAAAACAAAAAATGCTCCATTTTCATGAATTTTCCGAATATCAACAAAAACTTTTTTCCCACTAAACTGGTATCCTTTAAGGCTGGAATTGACCACTCGCGACCAATTGGCCTTATGAAGAGTAATAGCTTGAGCAATGAACCATGGAATGCCCAATTTATCACCAATAAACATGGTATATTGCAAAGTTTCTATGTAGTGTTAAATCCAACTCTTTTAGAATCAAACAAAAAGAATTCCCAAGGTTTTGGACAACGGATAAAACAATCAATTTTTGGAAGCAGAAAACGGCTCAATTATTAATCTAGCTCAAGAAAAAGGTGTCCAAGTGCAATTGTTAAAAATACGAATTATACAGGGTGTATAAAAAACCGGAATTGCGCGATTTTTTCATGTTTGTTTTAGCCAAAAATTTTTTTCAACAATAATGACTCTATTAGGGCTAATTTTATGCGAGGAATCGGTTGCGCGCATTCCCGAAGCTTGAAAACATTTCTCTGATCCTGATTCAGGGAAATAGATGTGTATTGAAGAGAAAATCGAATATATACAAATTTCCCTGAATCAGGGAAGCGTTTTCAGGCTTCGGGAATGCGCGCAATCGATTCCTCGCATAAAATTAGCCCTAATAGGGTCATTTTTGAACAATTTTCAGCTCGAAAAACATTAAAAAACGCCCAAATTCTGGTTTTTTTCGATACACCCTGTAATCTATAAAACGGGCTCTAAAATCTCGACGTGCCATGTTTGTATATTGTGAATCTTTTCTCATCAAGAATCTTTCTTCAGTGCCGTAGACAAATAAATTTTTTAAAATTTTTAATGAGTCTTTATAGGATTTTATGAATTTAAGCTAAATTTTTTTTTAAATCACCCCCCCCCCCAAGTTTTTTTATTATCATTTTTGACAAAAATAACTTTGTGGTTTGGAAGGCTAAGTCTTAAAGGACCAGTTCACTCGGAAACAACACTATAAAAAAAGTATATATTCGGAAAGTTCATGAAAAATGGAGCATTTTTTGTTTTTACTTCATGTTCTGAATCGTTATAGTTTTCGAGAAAATTGCGTTTGAATTTGGCGATTTTTGAAATCCGTGTATTACAACGAAAACATGAACGCAGTGAGAATTCGTGCCTGAATCAAAACAAGTTGTGTATTGACGTGAAAATTCAAAAAATTTTTTGGCAGTTTGTCGATGAAAAACGAAAAAAAATTCGTAAGCGAAAAATTTTTAAATTTTCGTGTTAATACATAACTTTTATTGATTCAGAAACGAATTTTCACTGCGTTCATGTTTTCGTTGTAATACAAAGATTTCAAAAAATCGCCAACTTCAAACGCGATTTTCTCGAAAACTATAACGATTCAGAACATGAAGTAAAAACAAAAAATGCTCCATTTTTCATCAACTTTCCGAATATATAACTTTTTCATAGTGTTTTTTCCGACTGAACTGGTCCTTTAATAGCTATATAGTGCACAACATCTTATATTGAAATTTGAAATTCTTTCTAAATTCTATGCATAAATAAATACAATATCTCAAATATTAAGTGCCTTTCGTTTGTTTAGAATATTGTTGTAATTTACGGTAAAAATCATTTTATATTTAAATAAATTTTTTATGAAGAAAATAAACAAAATATACAGGGTGAACCAAAATAATATGAAATAATAGGCAAATTGAAAAATTGTATTTTCATAGCTAAAATGGCTACGTGGTATTGTCCTCGGCATCGATTCCAAAGGTAGCGGGATCGAATCCCACTCGCGGCAATTTGATTTTGCCACATAATTGTACTTTAATGGCCTACGTTTTTTTAACTTTAACTTTGACAATGACGTTTCTTATTACGTCTTACAAAAAAACTTCTTGAAAAACATGAAAGCTTGAAAACGCTTTCCTGACCCTGATTCAGGGAAATGCCCAAATTCCGGGTTTTTTTCGATACACCCGGTAAAATTCGAAAACTTGTTTTGAATGTGAACCGACTTTTTTAATACAAAAAGTGACTTTTTCGTATCAGTTTAAACTAAAAAAGTATTGAACATTGATTAAACTTTCAAAAGTTCCAGAGTTTCAACACGAAATTCATCATTCTGTTATGCCCATCTTTATCATTGTCAACAACAAAAAATTGAAAAAGCAACCCCATGATTAGGATATAAACATATGTTGTGAGAACTTTGATGGTTTTTCCAATTTTATGAAACACTAAAATTGTTTTGAAAAAAATCTAAACCTATGGATCTACTACACAATAGATAGGGCCACCCACGTGAAAATTTTTGTTCTGGAAATGACCCCTCGAGATGTAAAACATGCAGGGTATCCGAATTTGAAATTTTTGAAGCGAAAAACGCTTCCCTGATTCAGGGAAGGTGTATTGTGTATTGAAGCGAAAAGTCGCAAACACGATGAAAAAATTATATGCTGGGAAAGTTGATAAAAAAATGGAGCATTTTTTGTTTTTACGGCATCTTCTGAATCGTCGTAATTTTTGAGATAATTTGTTTGAATTTGACAATTTTTGAACAATCTGTGTATTACAACGAAAATACGAAAATCGTATTTAATAATTAAAATTTTAAAGTTCAAACTTTTTGCAATCTTATATAGTTAACGAATGATTTAATCCAATTAACAAATGATTTTCTCGAATTTTCGCGTTGATATATAGCTTTTGTTGAGACCGAGGAATTTGATCAATGTCAAATTCGGATTCCCCGCATATTTTTACCACAAAAAGAGTCGTTTTTAGGTGAAATTTTCATTTTTGTGACTTTTCGCTTCAATACACAATACGCTTTCCCTGAATCATCAAAGCGTTTTTTCGCTTCGAAAATGTCAAATTCGCATTCCCCGCATGTTTTTACCTCTAGAAGGGTCATTTCCAGAAAAAATTTTCACGTGGGTAGCCCCCCTCTTTTGTGTAGTAGCTCTAAACTTATTATTTTAGTTGCTTTTTTAATTTGTTCTAAAAAAATTGTCAGCATGTCGACAATGTTATCTGATGAAAGCAGTGGAATGGTGATTTTAACCGGAAACTCTCATCCAAATTTGGCGAAACTAGTCTGCGAAAGGCTTGGTGTACGTTTAGGCGATGCTGTTGTTTATAACAAAACTAATCGAGGTATAATCATGCACCTTATTTATCTTTAAAGGACCAGTCGACTCGGAAAAAAGTTGCCATAATTTGTATATAATTGAAAAGTTCATGAAAAATGGGGCATTTTTTGTTTTTACGGTATCTTCTGAATCGTTGTAGTTCTCGAGATAATTGCGTGTGAAGTTTCGTCTGTGTATTACAACGAAAACATTTAGCTTTCAAATTCCTGATTCAATCAAAATTTGTTTATTAACAAGAAAATAATTTGAATTTCTTGAGAATTTAGGAAAAAATAAATATAGCAATTTTATCAGCTCAATGAAATGAATAAAATGACACCAAAATTGTTCAGTTTGTTAAATCATTTTGGGTTATTGAAACGAAAACATGAATCAGGGTTTTCATTTCAATAACACAAAATAATTTTCAAGCTGAAAAATTTTGATGTCACTTTATTCGTTTTCTTGGGCTGAGAAAAATGCTATATTTACTTTTTCCTAGATGCTCAAGAAATTCAAATTATTTTCTTGTCAATAAATAAATTTTTTGATTGAATCAGGAATTTGAAACAAATGTTTTCGTTGTAATACACAGACTAAACTTTAAACGCAATTTTCTCGAAAACTACAACGATTCAGAAGATGCCATAAAAACAAAAAATGCTCCATTTTTCATGAACTTTTTGAATACCAACAAATTATGGCAACTTTTTTCCGAGTCGACTGGTCCTTGAACATTTGTTAAAGAAACCAATGTCGATATCAAACAAAGTGTGCGCGGCAAGCACGTTTTTATCATTCAATCAACGTCCAAAGATGTGAACAACAACTTATTCGAATTGCTCATTTTGATGTACGCATGTAAGACATCTTCTTCAAAATCCATCACTGTAGGTTGAAAGAAAAGTTTATGTTATATATAACAGTTAAGGTGGTGATGCCATATCTCCCATATAGCAAACAGTGTCGTATGCTGCGCCGCTCTTCGATTACAATGAAATTGGTCGCTGATATGATCTGTCGCGCTGGAGCTTCTAGACTGGTCTCATTGGACTTGTATAAAAAGGAAATTCAAGTATGTCGAAGAAATTCAACTATCTGTAACTATGCAACAACTATTTTTAGGGCTTCTTTTCTATTCCAGTTGATAATTTACGAGCCAGTCCATTTCTTCTTCAATACATCAAAGAGAATATCCCAGATTTCAAGAATGCCGTTATTGTTGCTAAAAGTCCTGGAGTTATGCATAAAGTGAGTAGAAATTTTGGCTCAAGAAATTAAATTCTGCTTAAAAATCGAGTTTTTGTTCAAAAATTAAAAAAAAACTCTTAGAACGATGATTTTAGAAGAAAAAGCCAAAATTTTCATATTTTCGCTTCAATACAAAACACTCATTTCCCTGAATCAGGGTCAGGGAAGCATTTTCAAGCTTCGGGAATGCGCGCAATCGATTCTCCGCATGAAATTACCCCCAGAAATATGATTTTGAGAAATTTCAAAATTTTTTGATTTTCGCTTCAATACACATATCTATTTCCCTGAATCAGGGTCAAGGAAGCATTTTCACTTCGGGAATGCGCGCAATCGATTTTTCGCATTTAGACCTATATAGGCTATTTTGACAAAAAAAAATTTCGACCGAGAATGACCTATTATCTGGTCCCCCTTTAAGGAATTCAGATTTTCGTTTCAATACTCAGAACATTTCGAAAATTCAAATAATTAAGCCCATAAAACGGAGGTGATGGAACTAGAAAGTTGCAAAAGACAGCATTTGATAAGAGTCTTGCGCGTTTTTGAGATTTCGAACTTTCTTATCTGGGAACTTATGCTTGAACACCATGTACTTTTCAACAATGTAGTCAACGTTTTTAGGCCACCTCATATGCGGACCGCTTACGCCTGTCTATTGCTGTGATTCATGGTGAACCACAAAAAGATATTGAAGAGACGTTAAAAAGAGATGGTCGGCAAAGTCCGCCGATCGAAAATAATCCAGGTGAAGGTGATAGCGGAATTGGCGAGACTTCGAGCACTACAGAAGTTAAAGAAGAGATTAATGACAGTCCTGTTGGAAGGAAAGAATCGACAACTTATGAAATATATCCAGCTATGGTATATTATTTTTCAAAAATTCCTTAAGGAATTCAAATTTTCGTTTCAATACACAGAACACTTTGAAAATTCATATAAACTTTTTAAAAATATTATCGATTTTTTCTTGCAATCAGGGCCGAAAAGGTGCTATCACCCAAAAGCACCCACCTGCATTTAGCACCCATGGATGCTGCACTTCCCAGCACCCATGGTTGTTAGCACACACCCATGGGCGCTTTTGGGTGCTGGGTGCTAGCACTCAATGGTTGCTTTTAGGTGCGGGTACTAGTACCCAATGGTTGCTTTTGGGTGCGGGTGCTAGCACCCAACCTTTCGGGCCCTGGTTGCAATCCCCTTAATTTTGTATCGAAACGATTTCCTGTAAAACTTTTTAGCTAGCCAAAGAAAAGCCTCCATTGACTGTTGTCGGTGATGTTGGTGGCAAAATTGCTATCATAGTAGACGGTGAACTTTTTTTTTAAAGTAAAATATTCAATCATTTATTTGTAGACATCATTGATGAGGCCCCAAGCTTCGTGGCCGCTGCTACCGTTCTGAAGAAACGAGGTGCTTACAAAATCTACATTGTCGCCACACACGGCCTTTTATCCGGAGATGCTCCGGCGCTTATTGAAGAATCTTGCATCGACCAGGTTTGTTATGCGGCAAAATCAAATCGCCGCGAGTGGGATTCGATCCCGCTACCCTTGGAATCATTGCTGAGAACACTACCACTGAGCCATTTTAGCTACGAAAATGCAATTTTAAATTTGTCTGCAAAAATAAAATATTAAAACTTTTATTTTTTGGTTATAGTCACCTCGTTTGATGCACATTTAGCCTACGAACTTTAAAAAATCGCATCGAAAAATCTTTTCGGGTAGCCAAGATATCGATAAAAGTCTGATGTAATACCCCGTGGATCACCATGTATTTTATGTTCGTATAGAAGAATGTCATTTTAGGTAATTGTGACAAACACAGTTCCTCATGATGTTCAAAAGATGAGATGCCATAAAATCAAGACCGTTGATGTATCCTTGATATTATGCGAGGCCATTCGCCGTATTTATAACAAAGAAAGCATGGGCTTTCTCTTCAAGGATATTACATTAGATGATTAAATCCCTGTAGAAGAAAGTATAAATAAAGATTTTGTATTTGGGTTTTAGTTGTTAATTACATTAAGGAAGTGTCAATGATACATTTGTAGTTGTTATTTTTAGTTGTTATTTTCATAAAATTTATCAATGCAATTTTCTAAATAAATCCTAATACATTCAAGGATCCGGCCAGTTTTGAGCAAAATTTTTTTGAAAGTTCAATTTGGAGTCGATCAACTTTTTTCGTTAGAAGTAAATTCAAAATCGTTAACCCTTCGGAGATGTTTGCAAAACAAAATTGCATAAAAAATTTAAAAGTTTGTGTATTAAAGCGAAGGAATTGATACCATTTGAATTTGATCTGTGTATTGAAACGAAAATTATTATAAAAAATCAATTTTTAAAATTTTCACTAAAAAAACATTCGTCATTTTTATATAACTCTATGAGACGAATAAAATGACACCAAAATTATTGAATTTGAAAATTGTTTTGTGTTATTGAAACGAAAACATGAATCAGAATTTTCAATAACCCAAAACAATTTTCAAATAGGATAATTTTGGTGTCATTTTATTCATCTCGTCGAGTTATATAAAAACGACGAATGTTTTTTGGTGAAAATTTTAAAAATTGATTTTTTTTTAAATTTTCGTTTCAATACACAGATCAAATTTAAATGATATGAATCCCTTCGCTTCAATACACAAACTCGTTTAAATTTTTCATGCAATTTTGTTTTGCAAATATCTCCAAAGGGTTAACGATTTGGAATTTACTTCCAACGTAAAAAGTTGGTCGGCTCCAACTTGAACTTTTAGTTTAAATAGAATCAAAAAATTCTGTTCAAAACTGGCCGGGTCTATTCAAAATTTATTCATAAAAGTAATACAGGGTGGCGCAAAAAACCGGATTTTTTTTCAATTTTTACCAAAATAACCCTATAGAGAATTTTCCTATGTGAGGAATCGATTGCGCGCATTGATGGATCTTGAAACGTTTCCCATAACCATAAATTAGCCTATTTTTGTATTGGATTTTCGCATTTTTTGTACATACTCAGAAAGTTCAGGGAAAATGGAGCATTTTTCGTTTTTACGGCATATCCTGAATCGCTAACGGTTTTGAGATAATCGTGTGTGAAGTTGGCAAAATTTGAAATCTGTGTATTACAACGAAAACTTGCATCCGGATCACGACGAATATTTTTTCCCTGAATCAATAAAATCTGTATATTGAGAAGAAAATAATTCAAGATCCTTGAAGATTTAGAACAAAAATAAATACAACATTTTTTATAACTCGACGAGATGAATAAAATGTCACCAAAATTATCCAATTTGAAAACTATTTTGGATTTTTGAAATGAAAAAATTTGAATTTTTTGAAAAATTATCCAAAAAATTCAAATGTTTTCGTTTCAATATCCCAATGTTCAAATTGGATAATTTTGGTGTCATTTTATTCATCTTGTCGAGTTATAAAAAATGTTGTATTTATTTTTGTTCTAAATCTTCAAGGATCTTGAATTATTTTCTTCTCAATGTACAGATTTTATTGATTCAGGAAAAAACTATAAGATACATGTTTTCGTTGTAATACAAAAAATACACAGATTTCAAACTTCGCCAACTTCACATGCAATTTTTCGAACCATTAGCGATTCAAGACATGCTGTAAAAACAAAAAATGCTCCATTTTTCATGAATTTTCCGAATATGTACAAAAAACCGATTTTTTCAAAAAAATTTTAAATTTTAAATGTTCATGAATTAGCCTATTTTTGCTTCAATACACATGTCTCTTCCCTGAATCAGGATCAGGAAAGCGATTTCAAAGTTCACCAAAGCGCGCAATCGATTCATCGCATAGAAAAACCTCTATAGGGCTATTTTGGTGAAAATTAAAAAACTTGAAATTATTTGAAAAAATCGCAAAATTCTTCTTTTTTTAATCACTCTGTTATAACATTTTTCATGGTTAGCTTTACGAAAAATGTCGGCTACTTGGCGAAGCGGATAAGGAAGCCGCCCGTCCGATCTGGCAAGTTAAACAACGTTGGGCCCGCAGGTTCGATCCTACTAGAGGGTTGAGTCGGTCTTTACGAAAATGACTCATCTAGGGGTTTTTCTATGCGGGGAATCGATTGTGCGCATTTTCGAACCATGAAAATGTTTCCCTGGCGCTGATTCAGGGAAATTATTCATTTTCGTTTCAATACACCCACTCCCTCCCTGAATCAATTTCAGTGATGCATTTTCGATGAAAAACGGTATGTATAAGATTTTTTTGTAAAATTTTAAATAAAAACGTATTCAAGGTCAGGATAATAACTTGTATTTGAGTGGAAAAAATTAAGAAACACACATTTTTTGAGCATAAAAACCACACACATAACAAACATTCCTGGCTTTCAGCCAGATGCAAAATACATAGTTTTCTTAAATAATTGCAAATGGAACGTTTTTGTGCATTATGTATCCGGTGTTTTCTCGTTTGATTCATCTTGAATGTGAGAAAGACGAAGAAAGCTTCTACGTTGATGGCGGCTATTTTTGGAAAAAATTGTTGAGCAGAAAATCTTTTACTGCCCCAGAGTTCTTCTCGTCGCGAGCTTTCCGTTTTGATGAAAGAGGCTGAGAACATATCGATTTTAGAGACGCCACACGCTCATACGAAAACGAGAGAGTGTTCGAAAAAAGTAGACAAGTGCACAGAANGATCTGAGCTTTCCGTTTTGATGAAAGAGACTGAGAACATATCGATTTTAGAGACGCCACACGCTCATACGAAAACGAGAGAGTGTTCGAAAAAAGTAGACAAGTGCACAGAAAATATCGACTCTGCTGGTTTTTCTGCCGACAGCGCAGTCTTCGTCATTCGAATTGGACGACGAGCGCTGAATGGTGGTGCCGGTTAACAGTGGACGAAGATGTGGAAAGAGGCCTCTTTCTCATCTTGTGTACGCGCTGGTGAGTCGCATGATCGGATTCGTGGGCACAGAGAGTGAGAGAGCCGAGCGAAAAACGACCTCGCTCTTCTCTTCTCTCAATAAAGGCGGTCGACAACCAACAGGACTGGGGAGCGGCGAAGGCAGTCTCCCCATTCGAGTCCCTTTCATCTCCGTCGTTGTACGATGGAGAAGAAGAAAAATTCAGTCCTCAGTTGAAGGCTGCCTTCATAGTTTTCTTGTTAAAAACCTTTACAGCGATCAAACATCGTTTCCATCGCTCGGGCGGGCCCAAAAATTCACCAAACTTGCGAGTGATTAACAGACGCATTCATACGTATAATACATTTTTAAAAACTTAATTCTAGGTTAGGCTGATTCGTGGTATATATTCATTAAGGTGTTTTTTGCACTTTTTTCTTCAATATAAAATATAAGATTATAGCATATAGCGTAAGAACAAAAATTACATCATTCCTTTCATTACAGAAAAAATTTGAAATTTGTAGGTATGAAAAAGGGTTTTCATATCAAAAAGTATATGCATATATCTTTTGTTGTTTGTATAAATATGTTAATAAAATATATAATTTTTCTACAAATCTTGACACTATAACTTTCTTCACGATCATGTGGCGAAAGTTATAGTTTTTTAGCAACGTGGCGTAAGTCGTATTGGGGAATATTCGCCACGAAAGTTATAGTACCCAAACCTTGGGTGGAAATGGGTGTGGGAAAACGGTATTTCAGTTTTCAAAAGATTATATTTTTTCGGGGTTCATTTATGATATAACAAATGATAAACCTCCCTCTCGTTTTCCTATCCGTTAATCAAAATGGAACAAGGTAATTTGCATATTTTTTAAAACAAATTTTATTAAAAATTCTAGCACAATTTAGTACTATCCAATTTTCGGCTCTAGGAACTTCCACAACAAAAAAAGCGGAACTTCCACAACAAAAAAGCTTTTTTGTTGTGGAAGTTCCGCATGTCATTTTGGAACCCGTTGTGAAAGTTCCGTTGTGGAAGTTCCTAGAGCCCAATTTTCCAACTTACGAGTTTGAAATTTGACGTAAATTTACAGCGTGAATTTGAATTTTTGGCACTATGAATGTTTTCACGTTTTTTATTTGAATTTTTGGAGCTAGTTCCCTTGAGGGGGGCCATCCAAAAATCTGTTTCCGATTTTCAACATTTTTTGCAGAAATTACCCCTATAAGATAAGGGTTTTTCCATGCGAAAAACACGAATTTAACCGAATTTTGGCTTGAAAACGAATGGAAAAATGAGTATTGCCTCCCTGAAGCACCCCGGGTAATGCAAAATGAGTCAAAATAAACATAAAAAGGCGAATTTTTCATGTTTCCATTGGTTTTCATGCCGAAATTCGTGTTTTTCGCATGAAAAACCCCTATATTGTCCGCAATTTTTTCACGCGCTATGTCATTGCTGCTAAATTGCGCGATTTTTTCACTGATATCGTAGTGAGTTTTTATTGAAAAATTCCAAAAAAGTTACTCAAAAAGGGAATAAATGGCTCCCACAGTCTTTTTTAGAGGAAAATTCTTGAAAAAAATCTCGGTAAATAGAAAAAGACGTCCTTATAAGTCAGTTTTCATTGAAAAATTCCAAAAAAGTTACTCAAAAAGGGAATAAATGAATCCCACAGCCTTTGGCCGCACCTCCTCCCTCCCAAACCGAAAAATTCCTTCATACAAATGGAAAAATCCGAAAATTTTCGTTGAAAAATTGAGGTTTTTGGGGTTTCGCACCCTCCAAAATCGAAAAAATCAAAATCCTGGATACGCTACTGCAGTCCGGGACGTAATTTTTACGGCCTAAAAAGTGGGCCAGGGTCGCGATTTATATCGACGGGGGCGTAAAAGATCGCGGCCTTTTATTGCCCTGAATAAAACTTTTTAATTTCTAAACTTTAAAATTTTTATTAGGAAACCAAAAATGATGATTTCTGGGCTGAAATTTGCATAGATTAAGGAAAAGCTGAAAAAAAACCGTACTTTGCGTTTTTTCTTATGAAAATTTTTTTTCAAAAATCACTTATAAGGGGTATTTTCATGTGATTTTTGAAAATTTTTTGCTAAAAAACGCAAAAGTATGATTTTTTGGCTCACTATATTTCAAAACTTCCTAAGCAATGACTCAATTGGAGAAAGAATGTGTGTGGCATAAAAAATGAATGTTTGCATATGCGTTTTTTTCTTTCGCTTGTTATCACAAATAGCGATGAGTAATCCATCGGAGGGGAGACTCTCGTTCCCACTTGGTTTTTGATTTCCCAATGACGTGTCCATCGCCCGAGCGGGAAAACATGAAATGAGGCCGCCAGAAGTATATTCTATCTTTTTTTTCTAATTCTTGAATATGTTGTGCACTTTTCGAAGAAGGATGCATATGTGCACACATAGTTTGATTGCACCTTAAATAGTTTGTTGTGTATTTATGTTGTTTTTTGTGTTAAGCCCGCCTTCTTTTCGCATCTTTTACTTCCGGCCATGTGACTATCTTTAAAGGTTCAAAGAAAGTTTATCGAACACTCAATTAAAAAAATTTTTATTCGATATTTTATAAACGCGATTGATTTTTCATGTTCCACTTAGCAGCTTTAAGTGTTTATATTTTTAGAGTACTCTTTCATTTATGCCTTGTCAATTACCACCAGCTCCTGTTGAAAATGTCACTGATGATACAATTTCCTTATTATGTACATTGGCAATGGAAAAGTGCTCAAAAAAGTCAGAGAAAAAGAAAGCATCTTGTGGTGGTGCAGCTATGAGAAAACGGTACATTTTTTGTCAAGTAGATCTTAGGGAAAATCGATTTTTGGTCGGTTTTTTACAGGGTTACCAAGTTGGATAAATAAAAATAAAGACATTTTTTTAAAAATCAGTAAAAGAAATAAGGAATTTTCTTAATAAAATCGTCAAAAAATAAGATTTTTCTCAACAAAAAAGAAAATTACTACAAAATCCACTATATTCCTTAATTTTAGACTTTTGATCAAAAACTTCGTCGCTCAAATGCTAGCCTTTGAAAGACAATCTTCTCCCACAGACATGGATGAGGACTCTAGCTATGATAATGACTATGAGAACAACGAATCCGACGAATACCATATGGATTCGGAAGAGTCCGGCATGGAAATGGAGAATCTGAAAAACATGGATAATCCTCCAATGGCATCGATGCTATCTACATCGCCGGAAGATGATATAGCCTTGTCGATGGTTAGACGTCAGAATGACGACTTGTATCTAGTCCCCGGAACATCTCATGAGCTCTATGATGAGTTTTCGGTATGTTACAAAGGAATTTAATCAGGACTTAAGCGTGGGCAGTATAGACTGATAAGGAGCGACTCAAGACAAACAGAAAAGTTCTAAATTAACTTTTAAAATAAGCCTTAGGACCAGCGTCATAATTATGGGGGAACCTGAACAAATAAAAAAATTTTCCATCTTATGTTTTAGTTCAAAAAATTTTTTCGATCAAAAACTGATCAAAATTGGCCATTTTTTCAAAAAAATTGCAATTTTTTAGCATTTTCAATTAAAAACAAGCATTTTTTAATAAAAATTTTTGCTTATAAGCTGTTTTTTTGTTTAAAAAAATCGAAAATTTTTTCCAAAAACTTTTCCCCTCAAATTTGGACCAAAGTTACTACGCTGTTTATGTCTCTAGTTCTCGACATCACTTCCAAATTAATTCAATTTCAAATTTTAGGACAAACCCCTAAGTGAAAGAACGAACAACTCCTATTCATCATGGGAAGACTATCATACAGTGCCTGGACGCGAATACTCTTCATGCCCCACACTGGAATCCGAGGAAAGTGTCCGAAACTCCTTATTNTCATCATGGGAAGATTATCATACAGTGCCTGGACGCGAATACTCTTCATGCCCCACACTGGAATCCGAGGAAAGTGTCCGAAACTCCTTATTCTCAGACAACCTCTTTGTACATTTCTCATCATATCCGCAAGGCGGATGCTCCACTCTTCCTGATACCTCTTCACTCGATTACTCGTTACAAGCGCATCCGAGACCCGAAAATTTCTTCGATGGCATGAGTATAAATGATGATGGTATGAACTGTGAAAGCAGCTGTGACCAAGGCGACGCGGATTGCCCAGCTGAATTTGCTAGTCTCGTCAATTTGGTAAGAGTGCTACGAAAAAGTTTCGAGTAGTAATTCGATTAAAATTTTAGAACGAGCCCATGAGATTCCTCTGTCGTACAGAAGCGCAGCGGGAACTGTATTGTCGGCGCTCAATAACCGATCTCGATACGAATACGGTGGTTGAAGAAGAGGATTACGGTTTGAATCGATCTCAAAGGAAAAGACAAGTTTTTGCTCAAGATGATCTTTCCAATTACATGTTTTTGACTACCTCACCCAAGAGAATACGGCTTTAAGTTGTTAACAGAAAATCATGTGTGCACAAATCGCGTCATTACCCTAAATTAGGATAATGATATGAAAAAATCTCACCATTTAAAATTAGATGTTTAAAAAATTTCAACTTTTTTGTACCTGTTTTTAAATGGTTCTTTAAACACTGTTTAATGTAATCAATATTATTGTTCGATTTGTTCACATGTAAACTCAATCTTTAGGACAATGAATTGTTGTACATATTTTAAAAAATTCTCAAAATGTTGTGATTTTATTATACAATGGGCTTCGTATTAATCTTTCCAAAATCGGTGGTGCATAATTTCCTATCTCATCTTACCAGTGACTTAACTAGGATTTCGAAAATCTGCATTAAAAAATTTTTTATTCGAAGCATACATATTCGGGTAGCCTTTTTTCGACAAAAAGCTGAACTCAAACTCATATATGGGCTATCCGAATATGTATATTTCAAATAAAAAATTTTTAATGCAGATTTTCGAAATCCTAGTTACGTCGCTACATCTTACTATCTATTTATTGCTGTTTCCAAAGCCCTCATTATGAGGTCACTTCAAAGATTGCCTTGTAATTTTCTCCAAATGTTGAGATTAACAAAACCTCGGCTTACAAGACTTTTTTAAAAATAGGACACTATCACACACGCTATCAAAGCAGGCACGTGCCCCCTCCAAACCTAAATTTCTTAGGGAAAATGTAAATTCTAAAAAGAAAAATGAGGTGTTTCACTTTGGTGTCACTCTCAAATCTGAAACTTCTTGGGGAAAAAGATGAAAATTCTAAAGGAAAAATTTAAAAAAGAGATTTTTTACCTTGGTACCCCCCAAATTGGGTTCTGGCTACGGGCCACTATCAAAGTATCTCCCACTCTAATTTATCGAGCTGCTTTAATTGTCTTCTCTATCATCACTTGGTTTTTTCATACGAGTATATGTCGTAGTTTTTCAGGAATTTTTACACTCATTTTTTATGTCCCACCCATTTCTTGTCATGCTTTGTTGGAACTATTGTCGAGTATTTATATTTATATAAAAAATTTATTTGAATCACTTTTTATACAAAAAAAGAACACCCGCTTACATAAGGGAAACTACTATCTTTTCATGGAGATTTTCTGATAAGGCAATAAGAAAATCTTTATCATGTGCTTCACACAAACTGTCTAGCTTCTAAGGGTTCATAGTCTCGATGTTGCTCTCGTACAGGTTTCGCATGTTCATTCAAAACAAGTTCGGAGCATTTTAATGTGATTATGAAGATCCCCGAATAGCTGATCAGTAGCACTAGCAAAATTAGAGAAAATGAAAGCCATTCTTGGAGCTCGAATGAAGTCATTTCTTCAACTAACCAGTAGAGTATCAAAGAAAATACGCCTATTGTAATACTAAAAAAATTTTAAGCCTGAATTTAGCATTAGGGTGTTTCATGGGAATGGTGAAAAAGTTGAGGTTTAGATTTTCTGCCTAATGGGATGTGACTCCACTGGAAATCGAACCCGGGCCTCCGAATTGGCGAGTTCAGTATTCTATCATTAGACTATGAAACCACGCAAAAAACATACCTCAAAATAAACAAAACAACTATAAATAATGCGTCTAGAATCAAATGCGGAATGAATAAGCATCTAATCCTTGTGCAAACTCCCAATAGAAAGGAAACAACCGAAAGACATTTAGCCAAACTCCACAGGACCATCACCGCACGTATGGTGCAGATCGCGCGCGACGTGAACATCTCCAGTTGATGAATAAAATCCATTTTCTCCTTTTCCACCTTATATGATGGCATAGTAAGCCTGGGTACATAAGTAGTGGGCTCTTCGTACATTAACGTCGATGTTGGGTAGCCCGTAGCATGTTTATCCTTGTCGGGATCCATATAGATGAGTCGATCATCGAAGAATACTTCTACTCGTGGTGTTGATGTAGCTATTCCCGAAGGCATTTCTGTTTGTAAATTTGTTGAAGACTCGGTAGAAGCAGTTGGTGTATATGGTAGTTGTGATAAAGTTGTCGAAAGTTCCTTTGTTAACTTCAGGACTTCAGTTGATGGATCTTTGATTCTAATAGGCAGTGATGTTGATAGCATAGGCACTTCTGTAGTAGAATGTGAAGCTGTTACACCAATAGTTTCTAAATTTTGCATTCTTGAATTTCAATCAGAAGCCTTGGGTTACTAATTAAGCCTTAGGCTTAGTGCCCTACCCTTGATTTCTTCACTTCCAATTACCCCCTTTTATTTCAGGAATTTTTCAATTGTTAACGAATTTTTCGTGCTTTAAAAATTTCTCAACCAATCTAGTGGAGGCCCTTACCCTTGATTTCTTCACTTCCAACTACTTGAGCTGTATATATTTGTGTTGCTGGAATTTCTGTTATATTCAACAACTTCCTTATATATTCAGCATCTGGCTGAGGCCTTTGATCCGCAACTTGCATCGGATAAACTCGAATCTGCCCCAAATTCGAAAATTTAGGATCTTCGGGATCAATCACTCCATGCAGCCAATCGCTACGGTGCTCTTCCTTGTCCTCTTCTGTATTGTAATTATGCTTCGTGTTCACACCACCACTCAATAAGTGGTAGCGCTTTTCTGGGTGCTTTATAACGTTTTCATTCATTTCTTCTTCGATATTGGCCTCTTCGGGCGTGATTCGTATTGTATCGTCGTTGTTTCGGAATGGCTTCTTTTTACGGTATTGTTTCTTGTGAGATAGTGTCGAATTGTTGATCCATCGAGTGCGAGTCGTTTTGGTTCGTAATGATTTGTTGCCAGTAGTTATAGGCAGCTTCTCAATTCTTACGACAGATTCGACTGGATGCTTTCGACGTAATTTATGCCTTTGCTGATAAGGGTCATCGTGGGAAGTTGATTCACTAAAGAGTAAGGTATAAGGACTTTCAATAAAAAATGGCTAGCAAAAACTCATGGCTAAGTGGATAGGATCGTTGCCCAGATATTTTGAAATGAGAGAGTTCAATTCCCCAGTGTCGAAATTTTAATTTTAGCGGATGGGGTTTGGGGGGGGGACGGGTCTTAAAAGACCGGTCCAGTGGGGAAAAAAGTTGCCTATTTTTGTTGATATTCGGAAAGTTCATGAAAAATGGAGAATTTTTTGTTTTTGCAATAAATTCTGAATCGTTATATTTTTTTGAGAAAATTGCGTTTGAAATTTTGAATTTGTGTACATGTTTTCGTTGTAATACACAAACTTTTTTGAATTTTTAATCGATTTTTGCATCAATTTTTTAAATTTTTATAAAAAACATTGTACCCATTTTTTATAGCTAAATGAGACGAACAAAATGACACAAAAATTATTCAATTTAAACATTGTTTTGGGTTATTGAAACGAAAACATGAATCAGAATTTTCGTTTCAATAACCCAAAACAATGTTCAAATTGGATAATTTTGGTGTCATTTTGTTCGTCTCATTTAGCTATAAAAAATTGCTACAATGTTCATTTTATGAAAATTTAAAAAATTGATGCAAAAATCGATTTTTCCGCAAAAAATTCAAAAAAGTTTGTGTATTACAACGAAGAGCTTGTAACAAATTCAAAATTTCAAACGCAATTTTCTTGAAAACTACAACGATTCAGAACATGCCGTAAAAACAAAAAATGCTCCATTTTTCATGAACTTTCTGAATATCAATAAAAATGGAAACTTTTTTCCCACTGGACTGGACGTTTAAAGCAGCTCGGCACTAAACCTATAAAGTTACCTGTAAGGTAAAGATCTCTTCTTAGAATGCGATAAAGTATTAAATTCCACCAAAAAAGGTAAGTCATTATGTTGACCCTCTTGAAAAGAAAGATTCCCAATTTCTTGGTGTGCGTGCATGGTGCTTATCTCTGCCAATGGAATAGCTCTTCTGTGAACAACCTATAAAAAACTATTGGATTGTTTCCAAATATGGGTCATTTTTAGGGAAAAAATTTTCGGATCCAAAATCATGTAGAAAATCCGGGAGCTTTTGGAACAAACAACCCAAAAAAACATTAAAGATAGTGTGCAAGCAATTAAAATTTAAATTCCCGCCAGAGCAGGAATTTTCGTTTTAATGCACAACTTTTGAGTTTCAAANTTTGCTTCATATAATTTTCTATTCATCTGATCAATTCATTTGTGCAGCTTAACATTTGATATTAACTTAAAGGTAGTGTGCAAGCAATTAAAATTTAAATTCCCGCCAGAGCAGGAATTTTCGTTTTAATGCACAACTTTTGAGTTTCAAACTCCTTCATTATATGCTCATCAAATTTTTTTCCCTTGATAAGTTCGATAGGAGAGCTAGACAACGATGTAATTTTTTCTTCCCTTTTAAAAGGGAAGAAAAAATTACATCGTTGTCTAGCCTGCCTGTCGAACTTATTAAGGAGAAAAAATTTGATGAGCATATAATGAAGGGAGTCAATTTCAGTTTGAAACTCAAAAGTTGTGCATTAGAACGAAAATTCCTGCTCTGGCGGGAATTCAAATTTTAATTGCTTGCACACTACCTTTAAGGTGTCATTTGTGTGGAAAATACCCTCGAGAGAAGTCAGTGAAACAAGCCGCTACTCCAAGACGGAATGATCCCGACATATCACGTGGAAAAACGAGGTGTAAATGTAACAGCTATATATTATTGTGCATGTCAAGGAAAATCCAGGATTCAATGGTCATCACAACCAGTGCTGGAAGGAACAGACACCCATAAGGGCAATCTGGATACCATAAGGTCAATCAGGTCTTTGCTGCCATCGCAACTTCTATTGCATTTACTGCGAACCATGCTCTCGATTATTGCTTGGAACTCTATTCAAGATGCTGAACTACAAAGTCTACGTAAAAAAAAGTTGTTTTGCGATAACTCGCGCAATCGGCCCTCCCCCTTTAAACTTTTTTTGGCCCATGGGGGAGGGTACATGTTCCTGTACCCCTCCCCTTCGGCACGGCCCTGATGTTGTTGCAGTATAAAAAATATTTATAGAAAAAATCGTTGCAATTGTGGGCATTGTGGATCAAGTAAAGGCTGATGCTGCATTGACTGTATGGGCGTTGCATAAAATGGGAATAAAAGTCACACTTTTGACTGGAGATAATTCAAGGACAGCGGAAGCGACTGCAAAAAAGGTATTCAACATAACGCCGAGCATACATGTTCAAGGGGAACTCCTCCTCCCCCTCCCACACTACTCATCCATCGTAAATTTTTTGGCCATTCCATCCTGCACGAAAATTCAAAAAAAATTTTAAACCATATATATAAATTTTCATAAGACTCCCTTGTATAATTTTAGGTTGGTATCACTGAAGTTTTCGCGGAAGTTTTGCCTAACCAAAAGAAAGACAAGATTAATCAATTACAGGTTGTTCAAATTCTTAAAAATTTTAAGAAAAAATTTCATGACCGTAGAGGGATTCGAACCCGTGACCTCTGGTCGTATCGGACCAGTGCTCTACCACTGAACTATAAGGTCACTTGAACGAGGATCTTCCAAATCCACTTATATACCATGTTATAAATGGAAGAGACTTACTTTCGATGTCCCTTGTAAGCTGGAAGACAGAGCCCAGCAACAGCATCTAGGCAAAACTTCGTGACCGAATCGGGCTCGTATCCGCGACCTCTGGTCGTACTGGACCACTGAGCTACAAGGTCACTTGAATGAAGCTCTGCCAAATCCACTTATTACTGAAGGGGAGGGCATGAATGGTTTTTTACAAAGAGCACATTCAATGTGCTATTAATATTTACCATTTTAAAAAATTTAGGAAAGGGGGCTCAAAGTTGCAATGGTTGGCGATGGAGTTAACGATAGTCCTGCCTTGGCTACAGCTAATGTTGGAATTGCGATTGCCACCGGCTCGGATGTTGCCATTGAAAGCGCTGGAATCGTGCTAGTCCAAGTAGGTACTAACAAAATATTATACCAAAAAAAGTGGATTTTTTGAGACCCAAAAATGTATTGTTCTAAAAATGACCCCCTCTAGGGATAATTTTATGTGGGGAATCGATTACGCGTATTCCCAAACCCTGAAAATGTTTCTCTGACCTTGATTCAGGGAAAAATTGGGTTTTGTAGTAGCTCCAAAATGTTCTACTCCTCTTTTATTCTTCCCTATGTTTATCCATTCTATCCGGGGGAAAAAGTTTTTGAAAAAATTGGAGCTGTTTACGTTTTTTGGCTCCAGAATATTTTTTGTACAACATGTACATTGAAAATTTTCAGAACCGGCTAATTGATGTGGTTAGTGCAATTCGTCTCTCCAAGGCAACCGTTCGACGCATTCGAATCAACTTATTTTTTGCGTTTATTTACAACTCCATCGGTATCCCAATCGCCGCTGGTGTCCTCCAACCACTCGGAATCTCGATACAACCTTGGATGGCTGCAGCGGCAATGGCGATGTCCTCTGTATCAGTTGTCACTTCATCTTTGTTCCTCAAAAATTTTAAGTAAAAATAGTTTAACATTTCCAAACAAGTGTTAATTAGAAAACCAACTGAGCAATCTCTGCAAACGCCGGAGTTCAACAAATTTATGTCCACAATCGAGGAAACTGAAGTTGTAGTTTATAAAGGCCTTGAAGAATCTTTCTATCAAAGTGTTCCGACGCAAAGAAAGTCTAGTCCGAACAATGCTTTTTCCAAGAATCGAAGGCTTCGTATCGATCGATCAAAAACTGCTAATAAAAGAAGTAAAAGGTAAATCTCTTATATTGGGTCGTTCGGAAAACAGCCAGCTTTTGCAGATTCAATCATATCGTTATAAAAATGACTCCTCTGGGGGTTTTTTCTATGCTGAGAATCGATTGCGCACATTGCCGAAGCGTAAAATGATCTGTATATTGTACGAAAACCTGAATTTGAATTCCTGAAGGAATTTTTGAAAAATTCCACCGCCAATCAATAGAGCGCGTCGAAAAACGGTATTACCCCAATTTTTGTGAAAAACATTCTTCGTTTTTGAGGAAATTTAGTTCAAAGTTGGCTACATTTCGGTCAATTTATGCAAATTTCGATCATTTTTTTTATATCAAACTTTGAACTTAATTTCCTTTAAAACGAAGAATTTGTTTACACGAAAATTGGGTTACTACCGTTTTTCGATGCGCTCTATCGATTGGCGGTGGAATTTTTCAAAAATTCCTTTAGAAATTCAAACTCAGGTTTTCGTTTCAATACACAGACATTTTACATTTCGGCAATGTGCGCAATCGATTCCCCGCATAGAAAAATTCCTGGAGGAGTAATTTTCATGACAATACGATTGAATTTGCAAAAGCCGGTTATTTTCGAACGACTCAACAGTATTTGGGTAATGTTTGTGTGTGTGTCCGGAATCATGTAACCAGGAATTATGGTGAAGGATTTGAGGGTGATGGTCAGAAATAAAGTTGTCTCTTGTGGTGTAGGTGTGTTTAGTCAAGGTTTTAGATTTTTAGGAGTCGACTGAAATTTTTCGATTTTTTGTGTGGGGGATTTAGGGTAACGGGGTCATGGAGAATTAGCTTATAGTATTTGGGTGACGTTTGTGTATTGTGTCATGTGGCCTCCCTCCCCCTCATGAAGAAGGGAAGGAAGAGAGTAAGAGGGAGGGGGATGGGTGGAGAATGAGGAGGAAGTAGGATAGGTAGGGGAAAGAAGGAGATGGAGGAGAGTAGGGATGGGGCGGAGGAGGGACGGGGGGGGGAGGAGTGAAGAAGGGAGGAAGAGAGGGAGAGGTAAGTGGGAAGGACCGGGATGGAGGATCCTTTGAAAAATGGCTCTAAAAGATTTTTAAAAAACGCGACCAGTTTGCTTTGTTTATGGCGTTTGGTTTTAGTTTATATTTTTAAATCAGTTTGAATGTTTTTAATTTTAGGAAAATTTTCTTGGAAAACAATGATCTTGAAAAGGATTTGATTATGCAAATTTAATAAATAGGATGTGGTCACGCAAATAACCAATTTTATCATCATTTTTTAATATTCTTGTTATTATTATTCATAATTCCTTGATCTCGGTTATATAAGTACGATAAAAATAAAAGTGAAGATCCAAGTGCATTTAGGGCCATTTCTGGAATCGCCTATTTGCACTGAAAACGGGGTTTTGGGCTTCCACGTCCCATAACTTTCACTAGATGTTGATTTTGGGGAAAATTCTTTTAGGGACATAAAATATACCCCGTAGCAAATTTTTAAGAATCATCCCGAGAAAATTCCACCTCTCAGAAAAATGTAAAACCTGATCTGAAGCTCAATAGACCCGATTTTACGTTGATTTTTTGAATTTTCTGACGTGTCTAAAACACCCTAGACTTTGGCAGCGATTCTGCTAGCGTAATGTCCGGCGAATCTGGTGGCATTTCCGCAACGCGGTGGAGATCCGGACTTCTTCATCAACTTCAGTGAAAACTTGAAGCCAATCATTAATAGTACTAAGTTCGGGGCTTAGGATATACGATTTGATTAACTGTATGAAACTTATTTTTGTTATTTTTAACTCACCAATCTTTCTTATCACCCTGTACTGAAAAATATGCTATTTTTCATTGAAAATTTTGAAAAATGGCAAGATTAAAAAAAATTGTGCTATTGCATTCACATTGCTTTTCTCATCATTTCAATCCATTCGTTTCACCTTGCTGCACATTCCATGCTAATACTAAACCATTTCCTCTTTATATTCAAACTGGAATGTTTATCGACACGAATAGCCTGAATGATTGTATTGAGTTGTTCCAAAAGTTTTGAGACTTTTTACATGAATTTTCAACCCGAAAATTTTTTCTAAAAACGATCCCTATAGGGATTTTCTATGTGGGGAATCGATTGCATGTATTCCCGAAACGTGAAAACGCTTCCCTGACTCTTATTCAGTGAATATGTCGGGTGTATTGAAAAATGATCTAAAGCTCGGATTTTCGCCGGAAATATAGAGATTTTTATAGGTGGAGAATCTATTGCGCGCATTTTCGAACCGTGAAAAAATTTCCCTGACACTAATTTAACCCACAGTTTTTACCTCTTTGCAAAAATCTGGTTTTACTGCCATAGTTGTCAAGCGTACAGCGTTACGGCGGGCTGCAGAAATAACAACCGAAAAATAATTTTACTTCAAGAAAAAATAAAGAATATTTATTTTGATTTTTTTTTAAATTTTCTCTTTTACTTCCTCATCTTAATGCCATAGCCAAAGATAAATGAAATGCTATGTGTCGAACACCATCTTTGTATAAAATTTATTAAATGAATATTAAAAATGACAAAGCATAAATTAGAATTTTTTCGCATATTCAACTTTCTTTTTTAACAACTTCGTATATTATTTTTTCTGCACTTAAAAATATTGTCAATTCACAAGTTTTTTTAAAAACTAAGTGATATTTGTATCCGCTTACGACTTCTTTCAAAGATTGTATAAGAATAATACAGTCGATAAATTGTTGTTCTGAGTTAAACGCGTCTAAAAATTAAATTTTATCACGAATAAAACTAGCAAACTTATTACTTAGTGATGACTTTTCTCTTAAGATGTTTCTTTGTTTCTCATCATTATCTTTTATTTTTTATTTATTTAAAGTTCCTCGGAAACAGGTTACAAAACCCAATTACATTCAAGTAAATAAAGACAACATATAACAATAACAATAATAAGACAAATAATGATAATATATTGCAACCTAGTTATATTACATGGCCAATTTCAAATTCCGCACTGCCTTCTTGTTGATAAGATGGGCGTATACTGCTGGGTCTTTCACGGCAACTTTGAATCGCTCAGGACTTGCAATAGCCACTAGTTGAGTACATTAGCTATGTCAGCATTTAGCATTTTTTTATTCAGTAGTTGCTTCATCATTTTCCAGTTGGCTTTCTTGTAGTCCATGAATTCAAAGGATTCCTCTCTTGCTTCCTTTTTCTTGAGGTTGAATATGGCCTTTAAAACGTGGTGTTGTTTCTCCATCGGCGCCAGGTGTTCGCAAGGTTTGGCTTTGAGTCTCATGGCTGCATACAGGCGGTCGATGAGGTGCTTTCCATGCGTCGGCGATTGGGCAATTTGGTCAAGTTCGTATTGGTTCAGCATTCCTTTCAGTGGCTCTATTTCATTCTTCTGCCAATCCAGGTTTACGTCACCGCCAGTAATAGTAATCGTAGAGTCTCGATCAATTCCAGCGAGGTAGTCTCCAAGTAAGTCCAAAAAAGCATACTGGTGATCGGCTGTTTTCTTCGGAGGGCGGTAGATTGATGCAATGATGATGTTCTGCTTCTTGACTTTCATGTTGATGCTGACCAGTTCCTGTGGCTTTCTTTCGCATAGATTCCAACTCAACCTCCATTTGCAGTTCGGTCCTTGCGGAAGAAGACGTAGCTGAGAATTCTCAATTCTTCGCTTTGGCTTGTCGAATCAATCTTCGTTTCTTGCAGTAGGAATAGATCGGGTTCGTAGGTCTTTCCTTGATTAGGTCCATTTTATTGCGCAGTCCATTAATGTTGGTGTTCAAGATTAATAGTTGTTTTCTCGATGAGGCCTTAGGCTTGTCGGTTTTGGTCATAAATAGTGCAATTTTTTCGGCAGCTGTGTTCTTGTTCTTTCTGGCTCTTGGTGGTTCAAAGTAAAGACTCCTGATCATTGGGTAGGCGAAGTGGCTGTAGAATCCGTTGCATTCAGAACAGCTAAAGAAGTCGTAGCCAGTCTGGATTAGATCAATCTTCTCGGGCTCTACTCGCAATTAGTATGAGCTCGGTTTTTGCACATGCAGCATTTACAAGATGATTTTTTTGAAATTGGGTAAAAGTTTTCGGATCAGACCGGGATTCGAACCCGGACCTCCTGGCTACCGTCCAAGAGCACTACCTTTGTGCTACCGAGACCTACAAATGATGCCCTTTAATTGGTAAATATTTCCACGTTCCCGGCGTGTTTTAATCCGAGCTCCATAAATTATCAAAAAAAATTTACAAGATGGTTAAGGTCTGAAATATGATTACATAAGTGGCACTTGCCTTTTACATGTGTGCATCGTGGGCATATCCAATCAGCGTACTTCATTTTCTTTTCAAATCTAACACACGTCCGGTGGTACCATTTCTTACAGCTTTTGCATTCAACGGATTTCTGCCCATCATATTCACACGGTCTGTCACAAGCTGGACATGGGTATTCGGCAGATTCGTAATTTTTATCTTTAGATCCAGTTTTTATAAAAAATCTATTGGGTATATATATACAATCCTTCTTTTCTTCCCATTTGTTATTGCAATCTTTAAGCGTTTTAAACAGATCCCGCACTTCTCCTAGATGTCCATTATAAAATTCTTTGTTGCATTCTAAAAAATTATTTTGAAAAAAGTTGAAAAAATTTTGAATTTTTGAACTCCCTCCAAAATAAATTTAGTTTTTGCAGGACCTTAACTCCCCTAAAAAAATATTACTTTTAACTAGAGACGGATGCGGGCGGTATACCGCAACCGCATCTGATTTTTGCCAAAAATACTGCACCGCCCGCAAATTTTAAAAATACCGCAACCGTAAATTGGATAAATATCGCACATTTTTTTTTAAATGTAAAAATTCCATTGAATTTTTTAATTTTGTGATGATCGAGCAACATTCAATTGAATTTGTTTATTGAAACAATTTATCGAAGATTATAAAATTTAACAAAAGTCGATAAGTCATCAAAATTTGGATGTGCCTAAAACCCGCCACCGGCGGGACTACATATTAAAACCCGCCGGATTTAGGAAAACCGCTGAAACTAGTATAGTTGAAGCGTCGCACTGGACGTGAATTTTTTTCGAAAATTTTTTCGCGAGAAATGATCTCTTTAGGGGCAATTTTATGTGGGAAATCCGAATTTCGCATTCCTAAAGCATGAAAACGCTTCTTGAATCAAGAAAAAGCTGTTTTGGAAACAATATGAACAAGAAAATCATGTTTTACATTATATCTGATATTTAAAACACGATTTCTGTAAGAATCGACTATTGTTCAACCAAGGAGACAACAATTTTCCAAAATGTTCAGTTTTTTTTTGAAACCGGCATATACCCTAGGTTTTCGACCATGCTGAACACGATGGTGCAAAAATTTTGACTCCAAACCTTACTTGGAACCGAGATCTGGCTATATGGACCATTTTTCAGGTATTATGGACTATTTCAGCCAGTATTTCAGTCAGATGAAAAGTTTGAGCTTAGATCAAGGGCTCATTTGAAGGCTGGGATAATATACTACATTTTTTGTAACACACTATG
>OZJO01000229.1:0-39205 GCA_900406225.1 Acrobeloides nanus
CCCCCCAACCTCGACCCACAACCCTCCCTTGATCCCGACCCACAACCCCCCAGGTGAAAATCTTGGGGTCACCTGGGGTCTGCCCATGTATGCTTCCGACCCACATTCTATGTCCTTTTCCCCACAACCCCCAGGTGAAACACCTGGAGTCTGTCCATGTATGCCTATAAGTCTCCTAATACAGTTCTCGAAAAAAAATGTTTGCTAGTTGTCAAAGTGAAATTTTTTCCGCAAAATTTGCATAATCTCACAACCTCAAAAAAATCTCCAATCATTGTAGCTTGATTCTGATAATGTGCAAAGATTCCTTTTTCATCATCTTTTTTTCCATCAGGCTTCACACAGAGTGGATTACCCTCATCAAAAGTACGTATATAAAAGTCGCTTCATAGGCACTTCCCGTCAAAGAAGAATTAACGTGGGGGAGTCGAGGCGGGGATTAAAAACTCACGTCGCATTCTGAGGACATAATCAAATTTCCCCACTTGGAAATATTTACTCGCACGTCTTCACCTCATAATAGCTTATCTCTGTCTTCTGCCATCTAGATGTTTATTTTTTTATTAGCAGGAAAGTAGAGATTAACACTGGTGTTATGTAATTTTAGAAGTGGTAGGCTAATCGTTTATGAAAAATTTTCTATTTTTGGTATTGAACGATTAGTATACAAGAAATTAGTTTGTTTGAAAGCACCTGCGTCCAAAATCCTTCACTCTAGTTTTATGCGCTGAATCGATTGCGCGCATTTACGAAGCATGAAGATGAGCCCCAAACCCTGATTCAGGGTAGGTCTTGTGAGTAATAAAGCGAAAATTGAAATTTTTGAAAAATTCTTCAAAATTTGTAGAGTTTTAGGGTAGTTTTATGCGCGGAATCGGTTGCGCGCATTTTCGAAGCATGAAAATGAGTCAAGGACATTTCATGTTTTTCATGGTTCGAAAATGCGCGCAATCGCTTCAGCGCATAAAACTACCCCTAAAACACAAAGAATTGACAAATTTTGAAGAATTTTTCAAAAATTCCAATTTTCGCTTTATTACCCTGAATCAGGATTTGGGACTCATTTTCATGCTTCGAAAATGCGCACAATCGATTCAGCGCATAAAACTACCCCTAAAAAGGCACTATAACTTTCGCCACGTTCGTGTCAATATACACATTTATTGCAAATCAGGCAACTCAATTAGTCTGAAATTAATATGTTTATTGACACGAAGTGGCGAAAGTTACGTGGCGAAAGTTACGTGGCGAAAGATATCGTGGCGAAAGTTATCGTGGTGAAAGTTATATGGCGAAAGTTAGCGTGGCGAGATTCGTGACGAAAGTTATAGTGCCCCTACAAACATGTTTTTGTAAAAAAATCGAACATTTCAAAAAAGACATTTCTAGGGTAAATTTTATGCGAAAAATCGATTGGAATAGCGTGAAAATGCTTCCTTGACCCTGATTCAGGGAATGGTGGTCGTGTTCTGAAACGAAAATCGAAAATTTGGATTTTAAACAAAAAAGATTTTTCTTTTTTGTTCAATACATCGAATTCTCCCCTGAATCAAGGTCATGAAAACGTATTCATGATCCAGAATTATTCGAATCGATTCCTCGCATAAAATTACTTCTGAGAAGTCTTTTTTTGTTTAAAAATTCAAAATTTTCAATTTTCGCTTCAATACACAACCTCCATTCCCTGAATCAGTGCTAAGGAAGCATTTTCACGCTTCGAAACCTATTCCAATCGATTTTTCGCATAAAATTTACAAAATGTCATTTTTTTAAATTTAAAAAATTTTTCTACCTGGCCATAGTTTGAACTCCACCTTTAAGGACCCATATAGGGCCACAACAAAAATTTTCATTGTTCAATTCTTACGGGAATCTTGAAGGAAAGATCGAATTGTACAGAAATATTCTTTTAAACTCTAAATTTATCGTTGCAATTTGTTCGAAGAAAACCTTTCAAAGACCCAGATTATCTCGAGAAGAAGCAGTCCAAAATACACCGGAACTTGATAATTGTCTTCTCGAAGTTTGCCCAATGCTGTTTTTTATTCCAGCTGACGTCTTCCATGAGTATAATGTGACATTAATATGTGCTTTTTTCCAGTCGAATGAGTTGATTTTTTTATCTCGTCATTGTTCATGACAACAGAATTGATTAGAGCAAAGTTTTAAGTTGAAGTTTATTATTATTTCCCTTTTTTACCTTAGGGATTTCTCTACATTTTGTATTATAATCCTATTGAATAAGTACAGGGTGTATCGAAAACAACCGGAATTTGGGCGATTTTTTTAATGTTTTTTCAACTCGAAATTTTTTTTCAAAAATCCTAAAATAACTCATATAGAGGTAATTTTATGCGGGAAATCGATTGCACGCATTCCCGAAACTTGAAAATGCTTCCCAGATCCTGATTCAGGAAAGTAAGTGTGTATATAAAAGCGAAAAATATAAATTTACACACTTATTTTCTTGAATCAAGACTGGGAAAAATTTTCAATCTTCGGGAATGCGAGCAATCGATTTCCCGGCGCCACCCCATTTGCCCCCACGGACATTTGCCCCACGTTGTAACTTATAACGTGGGGCAAGTTGGTGGAACAACTGTATAATGTGGGGCAAATGTCCGTGGGGGCAAATGGGGTGGCGCCGATTTCCCGCATACAATTACACCTATTTGGGTCATTTTTAAGATTTTGAAAAATTGTTTGAAATTTGAAAAATCGAAAAATTCGTCAAAAACATTCGTTTTTGAAAATCGAAAAATTCGTCAAAAATTGAAAAATGTGCTAAAAATGGAAAAATTCGTAAAAAATCGAAAAATTAGCCAAAAATTGAAAAATGTGCTTTCGGGTCGAAAAAACATGAAAAAATCGCCCAAATTCCGGTTTGTTCGATACACCTTGTAATTTGTGGAAATAAAAGTTGGGAATACTAATTGATAAAACGTGATTGTTTATTTTTTCTGGTTATAGGGCATTTCCGACGTTAGAAAAAAGCTCAGGGTAGCCAGGAGCCTGGTCCGGGTTCGAGTCCCGGTCGGGTCCGACAATTTTTGCCCAATTCAGAGATATAAACGTGTATTACACGCTACACGTTTAACGTGTAGTAACGTGTACGTGTAGTACACGATTCGTTCGTGTACGTGTATTTGAACGTGTACGTGTACATGATAGAATGTGTACGTGTAGTACACGTACACGTTAAACGTGTAGTACATATACATGTACACTAAAATCTTATACGTTTACATCCCTGGCCCAATTTCATATTACCTGTGTTTCCACGTTCTCGACGTGATAATAATCCGAGCTCCAAAAATTCCAAAAAATGAGAGCAAAAAATTTAGTCCAAAACTGGACTGGTGCTTTAACTGTTGTCGGCATATCAATTACCTATGCATCTATTATTTCATAATTGAATAGCATAAAATTTAGATGAGGAATAATAAAGCTTCTATTATGTAAGATAGAGTTGAATTTTAATCTATGCTAAAGCTAATTCAATATGGAAGAAGAAACGTCACCTCGGAGCCAAAACGGTGATTCGAGCACAGAAGAAGGCGTTACAACTCCGAAGTCAGACAAGATTTTAACGGTTCCTCCTGGCTTTAAAAATCGGTATGAAATGAAATATTTTATGTACAGGGTGATTGAAAAAAAAAATCGAATTTTGCGATTTTCAACAATTTTCACCAAAATAACCTTATATGGGGTTTTCTAGGTAAGAGAAATCGATTGCGCGCATTTCCGGAACTTGAAAACACTTCCCTGACCTATTTTCGCTTCAATGCACAAACCTATTACATGAATCAGGGAAGCGTTTTCAAGATTTGGCATTGCATGCAATCGACTCCTCGCCTAGAAAAACCACTAATAGGATTTTATTTTGGTGAAGTTTTAAAAAGTTGAAAATTTGTGATAAAATTGCAAGTACACAGGGGGCCACTCACATGAATTTTTTCGAACATTTTTTTCTGGAACTGATCCCTCCAGGGGTAAAAACATATGGGGAATCCGAATTTGACATTCTCGAAGCGAAAACGGCATAGACAAAAACAGGATAGAACGATCGTTCAAACAACACATGAACGGGATGACAAGAACAGAACGACAATTGTGCTTGTAATTCCCTTCATCGTTCCGTTATTTTATATGCTAAAAAACGTTTCCCTGATTCAGGGAAGGCATGTTGTAAATTGAAGCGAAAAGTTTCAAAAATGCGATTTGGCAATTTTTCAGCTGAAAGCAGCTTCAGAAGATGAAAATTTTGGTGAAAAAATTGAAATTTTGGGTTTCCCCAACTCATACTAGTACCATTAATTTAAATATAAATTGACAATCTTTTGGCAAATTAAGAACACAAATATCTTTACCCCGCAAATATTTTACCTTTCTAGTTAGTTAACTAAGAAATTTCCGCCTAATTTGACTTGCGATGAACCAGTTGTAGTAGAGGAATCCAAAAGTCTGCCACAAAATGTGGAAGAGCTCAACATTTTCCTTTTTGGTGTTTGGCGCTCATGTTTCAAAAAAAATTGTGTTTATCTGGCGTGAAATGTGTTTGAATCAATTTGAAAAGTGCCATTTGACTGGCATTGCTAAAAATATCAGTGGGAGGTCTTTATGGACCCATTTTTGTTTTTAATATTAACTGCACCAGTCAGGCAAAACGATGTGTCAAAATATTTGGTTTCTTCCGACGATGCATGTTTTTTAATCGAGTTTGTGTTAGTTGTTCTGGAAACTTTGACGCATCATAGACACTTGTGTCTTTAAAGGACCAGTCCAGTGGGAAACAAGTTGCCAATTTTTGTTGATATTCGGAAAGTTCATGAAACGTGAAACATTTTTTGTTTGTACGGCATGTTCGTTGTAATTTTCGAGAAAATTACGTTTGAAATTTTGAATTTGTGTACATGTTTTCGTTGTAATACACAAACTTTTTGAATTGATTTTTAAATTTTTATAAAATGAGCATGTAGCAGTTTTTTGTAGCTAAATGAGACAAACAAAATGACACAAAAATTATCCAATTTGAACATTGTTTTGGGTTATTGAAACGAAAACATGTATCGGGGTTTTCGTTTCAATAATCAAAAACAATTTTCCAATTGGATAATTTTGGTGCCATTTTATTCGTCTCAGAGCCNAACGCAATTATCTCGAAAACTACAACGATTCAGAACATGCCGTAAAAACAAAAAATGCTTCATTTTTCATGAACTTTCTGAATATCAACAAAACTTTGTCCCCCCACTGGACTGATCCTATTAAGCTTTGAATTGTTTTTGTCGAAAGTGAATGAGCTTTAGGAAGGGGATGAAAATTTGGCAAGGTTTATTGTATTCTTTTGGAGGTTTATTAGGCTTCTTGAAAACTTCGATGTAATCGGAATCCTAGACGAAATTCGCACGGTATTCGATTTCATCCGGCTATAATGACATAAAAGATAAACTAGGTAGTGAAATTTTGAGCTTTTATTGTTTTTCCAGCTCAATAGATTCTTCTCATCAAAAGAAGTTATAGAATTGTTCTTTTATACGAAAATTTTTTAGAAAACTTGACTCCAATCTTTTTCCACCTTACTCATTGAAAATTCCACTCGGCTAACAACTCCCAAATGACCTGAACTCTGTAAAAAAATCTGTGGTGTCGGAGGACTTTTTTTTCTCCGTCCCAAATGTTTTTCGGCTTTCCAGGTTTTTACAATTTAATTAAACTCTTCTTGGCTAGTGTCTCTTGCGGTGATGAGCCGTTATGTGTTATTTAACGTGTGTGTGAGTGCGTGCGTTGTTGTCTCGTTTTTCAATGCGTGTCCTCAATAATATCAGTGATGGATTGGGACAGGAGATGAACGATGATGATGATGAGACCAATTGCTATTCCATTATATTGTTTGTCGATGATTTTTAAATTTTGAAGGATTACTTAGGAATTAGAGCCCGAAAAAAAGTTTTCTTTCAAAATTTTAACTTTTTTTAAACGGGAGAAAGGGCCTTCATTAATTGCGTCTCGAATAATATTTGGCTATAGAAGACAGTGGTTTTTGACGAAATTTTCGACATTCCTAGGGTTTTTCTAGGCGCTGAACAAGAATCCGACGTTATTTTTGGTCCTAGACCTCGGGAATGTGGTCAAAAATGTCTTGCAACAAAAAGGGGGTTTTCCACTCGTAAGATAAATTCCAGTGGTCAAATTCCAAAAATTTCTTCGCATTCGAGTTTCCCATGCTCGAAAACCCCCAAGTACAAAAAATCATCCATTTTGGTCAACTTTTTGAAAATTCGATTTTTTGGAAAAAAATTCGAATTTTCAAAAAGTTCACCAAATTTCTTAATGCATAATAGATACTTGTGTCTTTAAAGGACCAGTCCAACGGGAAAAAAGTTGCCAATTTTTGTTAATATTCTGATATTTGGAAAGATCATGAAAAATGGAGCATTTTTTGTTTTTACAGCATATTCTGAATCGTTGTAGTTTTCGAGAAAATTGCGTTTGAAATTTTGAATTTGTGTACAAGCTCTTCGTTGTAATGACCACAAACTTTTTTGAATTTTTTGCGGAAAAATCGATTTTTGCATCAATTTTTAAAATTTTCATAAAATGAACATTGTAGCAATTTTTTATAGCTAAATGAGACGAACAAAATGACACCAAAATTATCCAATTTGAACATTATTTTGGGTTATTGAAACGAAGACATGAATCAGGGTTTTCGTTTCAATAACTCAAAACAATTTTCAAATCGAATAATTTTTGTGCCATTTTATTCGTCTTGCCGAGTTATAAAAAATGCTGTATTTATTTTGCTCTAAATATTCAAGGATTTTGAATTATTTTCTTCTCAATATACAGATCAGGGATTTGACCACTGCTTTCATGTTTTCNTTTTTTTAATTATTTTTTTCTGACTTACCCCCATAATTTTCCATTTTTGATCCACATAGACAAGTCCGACGTAAACAATTCGGATATGATGTTGACGAGAATCCAGGAAGCAGCAGAACCGTTTCCTGTCTTCCTTCCGCTCTAAGAGATTTGTGCAAAAATGCATTGTCGCTAATGCTATCTAGTTTTTATCCAGTTATATTTGCCTAAAGAAAAATCGAAACAATTGCCTTCATTGAGCCTCAAATTGGCCTCATTATGGCGTGGGGGCTAGACAGTTCTGTTGGCTTTGGCACATAGATTTGACTTTTATATTATTTTCGCCACCAAAATTGCGTTTATTTTGCGCCTCGATGTTTGTTGAAAAATTGAAGTGTGTCCTCGAGAAAATAATATACTTGCTTGTGTCAATAAGAGGCTATTTTGTGACCGTATTTTGAGTAGCACAAACACTTCTAATGAAGTTTTAATGAAAAATTTTCAAAGTTTACTTTCGATGAGAACTAGGGCATGTTTTCGTATGGAAGTTTGAAACCCTTTCTAAACTTTCAAATAAGCATGATAGATGTCATTAAACGTTAATCGACTACTAGGAAGTTTTCGTTCGGCGACTTTTCTTCATGCCGTTCGATTCCTATCCGGCATTTGTTAAGGAATAAAAAATTTGGCTAATTTCGTTGCGCGCATGGGAAACTTTTTGCTTTCCGATGCGGCATTTGGATCTTTTTCGACGGGAGAATAAGTGCCATTCACAATTTTTAGGCGTTTCGACTTGTTGAGTATACTTCATTTTGAGCTAAATAGTTCCTAATGGGATTTTATGTTTTTTTAAAGGACCACTGGAACTTTTGAACGGACCTCGAGAATTAATGAGGAATTTTTACTGATCATTTTTTATTTTACGGCACCTCGTAAAAACAAAAAATGAACAAAAAAATGAAAGTTGAACTCTTTCGAGATAATTGCGTTTGAAATTTTGTTCAAAATTTTCAAACGTGTTTGTGTATTGAGGCGAAAGAGATTGACCCCAATCATGTTCGTTTGCAGTCTGTTTATTGAAACGATTTGTTAAATATTATAAAAAAAAACAACTTTCGTCATTTTTTATGGCTTTATGAGATGAGTAAAATGTCACTAAAATTATCCAATTTGAAAATTGTTTTGGGTTATTGAAACGAAAACATGAATCAGGGTTTTCGTTTCAATAATTCAAAATAATGTTTAAATTGGATAATTTTGGTGTCATTTTATTCGTCTCATAGAGCTATAGAAAATTGCTACAATGTTCATTTTATGGAACGAATACAAATGAAACGAACAAATAAAACGATACGAAATGATTCCAGACGGCGTCCGGAAACGAGTTTGAATCTGCCTGAATATTGACACGAAAACCCTGAATTTGATCGAATAAAACGATATGAATGAAACGAACACAAATAAAACGATACAAATGAAACTATCAAATAAAACGATCGAATGAAACGATTTTTCTGAACTGATTTACCAGAATCAAAACAATTTTGGTTTGAATTTGCCTGAATATTGACACGAAAACCCTGAATTTGGTTTCGTTCCATTATGTCGTTTCATTCGTATTGTTCCGTTAGAGACTAGCGCGCGGAAGCAGTCCTATATCCAAAAGATCGAATTTTCAAAAATTTTGTGAATTTTTATTTCATAATTTTGAAACTTGTTATAATTCAAATACCAAAAGGAAAAATTGCTTGAAAACCGCCTTTTATTGTGTCCTTTTATGAATCATCTTACGTTGAATTTTTGACCTTTTTTTGCATTATATCCGCCAAACGTGCCGCCAATTTTTTTCTTCTTCACAAAATGAAAAAATTTCTGCTTAAACGGCTAATAAATATATGGTTCAGAAGAGTTCAATGGGTGTCCGAAAATCTTGGAATGAAAGGAGTTCTACAGGGTGTCCCAAAAAGTGGAATTTTGGACCCCAAAATTTTTTCTAAAAATGACCCCTATATGGGTAATTTGATGCGGGGGAATCGATTGTGTGCACTCCCGAAATATGAAAACGCTTCCTTGACCCTGATTCAGGATAGCGTATTGATGCGAAAAAGAAAAAAATTCGGATTTTAACAGGATATCCAAGGGTTTTTCTATGCGAAAAATCGATTACACATTTCGAAAACATTTTCACATTTTGAAAACGTGTGCAAGCAATTTCTCGCACAGAAAAACCCTAGGTAGTCGGATATCCTGTCCGAAATTTGTTTCAAAATTCAAATTTTTTTTCATTTTCGCTTCAACACGCTACCCTGAATCAGGGTCAAGAAAGTGTTTTCACACTTTGGAAGTGCGTGCAATCGATTACCCGCATAAAATTACCCCTATAGGGGTCATTTTTATAAAAAATTTTCCTATCCAAAATTCATAAAGAAATCACGAAAATTTCACTTTTTTGGGACACCCTGTACTTTTCTTTCTTTACTCTTTTTTGTTGAAAGAAGCGACTTCTTCTTTTTCTAGGAGCTCGAATTTTTAATGATAGAAAAAAGTCGTGATACATTATTCTTCGCTGAAACTTCTTCTCGTGCTAACTTATTTGAGAGGGGGTTTCTCTAGTTGTTGTCATTATTTCCGAATTGTGCTCGGGATTTATTGCGTGCCGTTTCAATTGCCTCCTCGCTTGTTCTTTAAAGTGACTCTGAATGCTTTTTCGTGGCATAAATTGAATTAATTTGGTTCAATTTTGTTTGAAGTCTGAGTCTTTTAGTTGAATGTAGGACAAAAAGTAGAGGAGTAGAGTCTGGGCTCATGTACACAGATGTCTCATTACAAGTAAGTTTTTAAAAATTTTATAGGGTGTTTCGAAAACACCGGAATTTGGGCGATTTTTTCATGTTTTTTCGACCCGAAAATTTTTTTCAACAATGACCCTATTAGGACTAATTTTATTCGAGGAATCGATTACATGCACTCTCGAAGTATGAAAACGTTTCCCTGACCCTGATTCAGGGAAGAGGTGTGTGAATTGATCGAAAATAGGAATATACAGGTCNTTAGGACTAATTTTATTCGAGGAATCGATTACATGCACTCTCGAAGTATGAAAACGTTTCCCTGACCCTGATTCAGGGAAATTAGTACATGTTTGATTATCGCTTCAATACACTCTTATTTTCCTGAATCAGGATCATTCAGGAAAATAAGAGTGTGTATTGAAGCGAAAATCGAACATGTACTAATTTGCCTGAATCAGGGTCAAGGAAGCGTTTTCATACTTCGAGAGTGCACGTAATCGATTCCCCGCATGAAATTACCCCTAAGGAAGATGATTTTGTGAGAGAAATTTAAAAATTTTTCTATTTTCGCTTCAATACACACATCTATTTTCCTGAATCAGGGAAGCATTTTCAAGATTCGGGAATGCGCGCAATCGATTCCCCGCATAAAATTAGCCCTAATAAGGTCATTTTTGAAAAAAAATTTTGAGTCGAAAAACATGAAAAAATCGCCCAAATTCCAGAAATTTCAAAAATTTTCAATCTTCGCTTCAATACACACATCTATTTTCCTGAATCAGGGTCAGACAAGCGTTTTATACATCCTGTACAAAATTTATCCAAAGACTCTAATTGCCTAGAACTTATAAAGATCAGAAAAAATTAATGGCAAACAAATTTAGATGCTCTCCATTAAGAAGCTCTTTACGCAAGCATGCCGACCGCCACAAATCGCCCGCTGGCAGGAAGACGGTCAGCTTTATTTCGCAAAATTCAGACAAAAAAGTTTCAAATGGTGAGTTTTTTTGAAAAAACCGAACCCCAAAATTATTGTGTATGCCTCTATTGAACCCGACAATAGAGGCATACACAATAACGGGGCGAATCGACGGAACGAACAAGAACGGGACACAAAAACAGGATGACAAGAACAGTACGATTTTTTTTTCTTCCGATCTTAGCTCCTTTAAGGAATTTTGAGATAATGTAAAAGAATTTTTTATCAACTTTTTATCCTGAGTAAAAAAGTCTTTGACACCATATCAAAATTCCTTTTAGGAGCCGAGATCTGAAATCGTCCCGTTCTTGTCGTCCCGTTTTTGTCTCCCGTTCTTATCATTCCGTTATTGTATATCCAGTTTTTGTGTTGTTTGAACGATTGTTTCATCCCGTTATTGTGTATTCCATAAAATGATTTTTAGTAGCAGACTGTTTTCAAATTATGCAAAAGGGGACGGAGATGATCAAGCTTCGAACAAATGTTAGACAATTTCGTCGGGTCTTCTCTCTCGATGCCGACTTATCACATATTCGATGGACTCCAACCAACAAAAAACCACATAAAGCAAGAAGTGAGTATTTTGAAACAGAAAAAAGACCATTGAACTTTTGAATGGAAACTTTCGAGAATTTATTTTTAAAGGGAATTTTTACCGGATACATCACTGGTCAGGCACGTAGGGAGAGGGGGGGGGGGCAATCCGGGTAATTGCTCTCCCTCGTCAGAACAAATTTTGAAAAAATCATAAGGATAACCCAAAACCACAAGAAGAAGTAGAAGTAGTAGTAGAAGAAGAAGTAGTAGTTTTGTCCAAATCCATCTGTGTACCTGTGGATTTTGGTCAAAATTTTGAAAAAGTTTGAAAAAAAACCACAGGTAGCTGTGGATTTTGGACTTTGGGCCATTGCCCCGTCAGGAAATCCTGGCTACGTGCCTGTCATTGGACTTAAAGGACCAGTCCAGTAAGTTACAATCATATGAAAAAATGATATATTCGGAAAGATCATGAAAAATGGAGCATTTTTTGTTTTGACGGCATGTTCTGAATCGTTGTAGTTTTCAAGATAATTGCGTTTGAAAGTTTGAATTTGTTACAAGCTCTTCGTTTAATACATCAACTTTTTTGAATTTTTTATGGAAAAATTGATTTTTGCATCAATTTTTAAAATTTTCATAAAATGAACATTGTAGCAATATTTATAGCTAAATGAGACGAACAAAATGACACCAAAATTATCCAATTTGAATATTGTTTTGGGTTATTGAAACGAAAGCCCTGATTCATGTTTTCGTTTCAATAACCCAAAACAATGTTCAAATTGGATAATTTTGGTGTCCTTTTGTTCGTCTCATTTAGCTAAAAAAATTGCTACAATGTTCATTTTATGAAAATTTAAAAAATTGATGCAAAAATCGATTTTTCCGCAAAAAATTCAAAAAAGTTTGTGTATTACAACGAAGAGCTTGTAACAAATTCAAAATTTCAAACGCAATTATCTCGAAAACTACAACGATTCAAAGCATGCCGTAAAAACAAAAAATGCTCCATTTGTCATGATCTTTCCGAATATATCATTTTTTCAATGGTTGTAACTAGGCCATGCGTGTCCAGCTTTTTGAAATCTCGCCATGGCATAGAGTTTATATAATAAAATGAAAAACCGAATTCCAATTCACGTGGCCGGACCATTTTTTATGCAGTTGAAATGGATTATACTTACGAATGTTTAGTTTCTGTTGATGCCATAAAAGAAATCCGAGTCGGACGAACCACCGAGTTGCTTAGGGCCTCCGAAAACACGAACGTCGAAATGCAGGTGATCAACAAACGAATAATTTATACACACAGAAAAATCAAACTTTTCAGGACGAATGCGCGTTTTCGGTGATCTATGGCGACGATTATGAGTGCCTTGATTTAATCGCTCTGACTGCGGATGATGCCAACATCTGGGTGACTGGACTCATGGCATTGAGTTCCGGGACTCGGGGTAAGGCTTTTCAGGCCATACATGGGCAAGGGGGTAGGTCAGAACAACTCAAATCAATTTTTGACGAATTTTCAATTTTTCAAGAATTTTCAATTTTGATGTGAACAAATTTATGCGTTACGTTTGTCGAACAAATTTGATCCTCTTGTGACGTTATGAGGATGGATCGACCCCACCCCTTGCCCAAATATGTTTCAAGCCTATAAAATATTTTATACATTTTTAGTCGAAAATCAGCCATCTGGCAGTATGGCAACCTTAAGAGAAAGGTATCAATCAAAAATTTTGCATATCTATAAAAACTTTAGATGGTTGGGTTCAGTTTTCGATGAAGCAGACTCCGAACAAAAGGGCTACATCAGTGAAAAGACGGCTGTGCGCCTGATTCGTGCTATCAACGCCAAGCTGTTGTCGAATCGTGTTAAACAAAAAGTCAAAGTACAATTCTTGATGTTTCAATAAAATTGGTCTTCTTTTTAAGGAAGTGAGCACTTCGGCACCAAACGAGCTCTTGCGTGGTCGTATCGACCGCAATCAATTCATTGAAATTTATAAAGACGTTGCAACTCGGCCTGAAGTCTACTTCCTCATGGTGCGCTATGCAAACAAAGACTATTTGAATTGGCAGGATCTGCAAAATTTTCTCGAGACCGAGCAAGGGGTATCTTTTTCTCCTCTACAGGGTGTCCCACGTAACGTTACACTAACTTTGATCGAACGTAACTTTTGATCCATAAAAGATTTTTCGATGCGGATTTTTTAAATGGAGATAAGACAATTCTAGACAACCTATAGAGACACCATCGAAAGTTGCATATATAAAAAATTTTATTTTTAAAAAACTTTGAACGTGAATTTCACATTATTCCTATGCTCCAAATTTTCTCATTTTTGCATATTCAAAAAGAGTAAATTTTTTCCTATAAAATTGTTCAAAAATATTTTTAAATTTATTTTGTTAATTTTTTGCCAATAATTATTAAAAATTCCAATTAATTGCCTTCATGGCGCAGTGGTAAAGCGTCAGCCTCTAGACCTAACATATCGAGGGTTCGAATCCCACCTGAGTCGAATTGATTTTTTCAACTTTTTTACATCATGAATTAAAAAATTTTTGTTGACAATTATTGACAAATTTTGATGGTAATTATGTTCAATCAAAGTTAGTGTAACGTTATGTGGAGACACCATGTATACCAAAAACAACCAAAGTTTAGATGGTTGCTGTGACAAAAGAAACGTGTGATCACATCATCGATCAGTTCGAACCGTCATCCGAAGGGAAGGAGAACCATTTTATGACTGTTGATGGTAAAAATAGATGGAAGACAAAAAAAATCCGGAAGAAAAATTTTAGGATTTACAAACTTTTTGTTGGGTACAGAGAGCTCAATTTTTGATCCGGCGCATCATTCTACTTGTCATGATATGGACCATCCATTCTCGCATTATTTTATAGCCACGTCGCATAACACTTATTTGGTAGAAGACCAAATTAAAGGGCCTAGTAGTGTGGATGGCTATATAGCGGCGTTGAAAAGAAGCTGCAGGTTTATCGAGTGTAAGGATTTTAAACATAGGCGACGCTAGGGGGAGGGCAAGAAGCATAGCAACATTTCAACGTAGGAAAACATGGCCTTAGAAAATGAATTTTTTCAAAAAATTTTCAGAATTTTTAAGCTATGTTTTACAACAAAAAAATCGAAAAATTATAATTATTGAAAAATTTTAAAAAAATAATTATAACTTTTAAAAATCCAAAAATTGTCCTAAATGGCTCAGTGGTAGTGGTCCCAACTTTGGTTCAAAAGGTCTCTGGTTCGATTCCCATTGGTGACGAATTGATTTTACCTAAAAAAGGTGTCATGTTTTCCTACGTTGAAATGTTGCAATTAAAAATTTTTATACTTAAGACGGCATTCTTTATAGTTTGAAAAGACAAACTTTTTTTAAATACACCCAATAATTAAGCATTTAAAAAAATGTAAAATTCAGGGTTTTCGTGTCAATACTCCAACTAATTCAAACGAGGTCGAGACGAAATTCGAGACGCCGTCTCGATTTGAGTCACGAATTCGAGACGTTTAGCGCGCAGCCTCAATAGAAGGCGAATAAATTGTATTCTCCCTAAAATTCAAAAGAATTCTTTAGTGGATATATGGGAGCCATCCGAGTCCGATCCACAAGAACCTCTAGTCTATAATGGTGGCACGCTAACTTCGAAGCTACCTCTGTCCTCAGCATTATCTGTCATAAACGAGCTTGTCTTCGAGAAAACCAACTTCCCTCTATTCATTCGCTTAGAGATGCACTTATCATTAGAATGGCAGAAAATTTTAGTCGATACTTTGTGTCAACATTTTGGAGAAAAACTTTATCGCCCGGCTGAAGATCCGGTCGAGTGGACTTTGCCAGAAAATCAACCAACACCAAAACTATTTCGTGATAAAATCATTCTCGTGGCAAGTTTTTTGGCATATTTAATTTTGAAACACACGTCGAGTTATACAGTCAAACCTCCGTTTTATGACATCTCCGTTTAATGGCAGCGACCACGCAGGGATGTCAACAGGAAAATTTGGTATATATAGCAAGTCGATTTCTTTATATACCAGATTTTTCTGCCGGCATCCCTGCGTGGTCGTTATGTCCTCGCCAGATGTCATAAAACGGAGGTTTGACTGTAGAACGATTGGCAGGGGAGGGGAACGAACGACACAAAATAGAATTTTCAATTTTAGAAACATGGATCCTTATATAGCTTTTTATGCATCCCTGCGTGGTCGTATGGCGGGAAATCAGGATTAGTATTAACTAAGTACTAACTAATCCTGATTTTCCCGCTATACGACCACACAGGGATGCATCAAAATGCTATATAAGGATCCACGTTTCTTTTTGTCGACAGAGAAATAATTTCAGGGCAATCGCTATGCAACTGTTGTCGATGAAAACGTTTTTGAAACGGGTGAAGTGACTGAAGAAGACGAAGGCTGTGACCTCCAAACAGGCAAATCTAAAAAAGAACGTCGAATAGAAATCTGTCGGAGTCTAGCCGAACTTATTGCGCCATTTGCTCAATCGAAACAAATAAAAGATCTCAACTCGTTCGGCAGTATCTCTAAATGTAACATTCAAACAAGTGTATTGAAACGAAACCCCTGTTTTCAGTATCACCATATAAGCATATTTTGTCGATGACCGAGGCGAACTGCCTCCGAATGATACACAATCAGACAACGACATTCTCACAACTCGCTCGGGACTTCCAATTACGGGTGACTCCAAACTCGGCACGGGTCGATTCGTCAAATATGAATCCACAAGAATTTTGGAACTTTGGTATCAACATGGTAGCATTGAACTATCAAACTCCGGGATTGATGATGGATCTACAAGTAGGAATCAATTTTGAAGCAGTTTTCTGATTTTTAGGAAGGGAAATTTTCGGCGAATGGCGGCTGTGGCTATGTCTTAAAGCCTCCAATCATGCGAGATGAAGTTTTTACACCGCTGGAAAAACTTCCTTTTGCCCCACAGGTAAATACAAATAATTGGAGTTATTATGGATCTGGGGGGTCACCGACAATCAGTCGACCTTTCACTTTATTTTACAATGTTACAATAAATCAGGCTTTTCGTGTTAATACTCGCGCAAGTTTGAATTTGAATAGAAAAGAGTAAAATAATGACGCGAGTATTGCAACGATAGACCAATAAAATGAAGACAAGTAAGCGAAAATAATAAAGAAATTATGACATCCAAAATAGCGCCAAATAATTTTTTAGGTTCTGCACTTACGAATCATTTCGGCACAGCAACTTCCGAGACCAAGAGGCTCCACAGCAAAAGGAGATTCGGCGGATCCTTTTGTGGTGATTGAGGTGTTTGGCTTGCCAGCTGATTGCGCAGAGGAAAGGACAAAAACTATTCGAAATGATAGTAAAAAAAGATTCTTTTCTATTAACTGTAATACTTGATTTGTCTAGGCTTCAACCCCAATTTTGATGAAAGCTTCCAATTTGAGATCAGTGTCCCGGAATTGGCATTAATCCGACTTCTAATCTTAGACGATGATTTTATCGGAGACGATTTTATCGGGCAATATACGATCCCGTTTGAATGTCTACAAAGTGGTACGTTGATCAGATTTTGTCCATAAAAGTATTGGGTTGTTCAATAAATAAGGCGGGAGCTACACAATAGGGGCATAGACTCAAATGAAACGAAAAGGATGAAACGATACGAATGAAACGAGACGAATGAAACGATTTGCCTGAAACTGAATTACAATAATCAAAACAATTTGAGTTTGAATTTGCCTGAATATTGACACGAAAATCCTGAATTTAGTTTCGTTCCATTATGTCGTTTCATCCGTCTTGTTCCATTTGTTCCTATGCCACAATAGGGGGGGGGAGGGCACCTACGTGAAAAAATTTTCAAATTTTTTTTTCTAAAAATGACCCTTCTAGGGATAAAAACATGCGGGGAATCCGAATTTGAAATTTTCGAAGCGACAAAACGCTTCTCTGATTCAGGGAAGAATTTTCGAAGCGACAAAACGCTTCCCTGATTCAGGGCCTGTGTATTGACCCCGTTCCCTGAATAAGGGTCAGCGTTTTCGCAAACTTTGTGGTAACTTTTCTCGAGTGGAAAAGCAATTAACAATTTTAGGCTATCGCCATATCCCGTTGCTAAATAATGAAGGCGATCCACTAGAAAACAGTACTTTGTTTGTGCATATTGCCATAACAAATCGACGGGGTGGAGGAGTAGGCTTTTCTTCTTTCTAGACTGCGTTCAAGCATGTCAAACAAGTCTAACTTTGCCTGATTTTCAATAAAATCATATTTATTGAAACGATTGATCATGAAACATAAAACCAGACAAAAATTTTATGATTCTCGACCAATAAAATTTTATGCTTCATGACCAATCGTTTCGATAAACACAATTTTAGTGAAAATCAGGCAAAGTTAGACTTTTTTGACACTTTGTGACAACTTTTTTGTCATGCTAGAACGCAACCTTAACAATCACGATCATTATAAGAAACTTATAGAAAGCCAAAAAACGCGGCATGTCGGTGAAAAGAAAAACCACACGTGTCCAAACTGGAATGAAAGCGATCGGCATTAAGTCAGTGGATGATTTATTCAAACTGGCGATGTCGCCTCTCGTGGATTCGATTGAAATGCGAACCCAGATGGAGACATGCTTGGTGGAGTGGCAAGAGCAATGTGGTCTTGGCCCAGCGGGCACCATTCGACAAGGGATACGGCTAATGCACTCCAGAGTGAATACTACAAATAGTAAAAATTTGAAGAGGAAAAAAACGATACATAATTCGTTTTTAGCGTCACCACCATCTTCTCCACAGCCTGAAGTTAATGGGAATCATGAGGAAACAGCTGGTTTTTGGATTACTAAAAATGAATGCAATGTAAAAATTTTAGACTTATTGGAGGCTATTGTGGATCAGGATGTCACTCCAGGGTCAAAAATCGAAAAAAAATTGGAGCTCTTCCCCCAGGGGAGACGTAATCAGCAGGATTTCAAAAACTGATACTTTTTTGAAGTAATTTTATGGAAAATATCCTCTAAAGGCTTAAGCCTAGGCTTAGGCTTAAGCTTAAGCTTAAGCTTAAGCTTAAGGTTAAGCCTAAGCCTAAGCCTAAGCCTAAGCTTAAGCCTAAGCCTAGGCTTAAGCCTTTAGAGGATATTTTCCATAAAATTACTTCAAAAAAGTATCAGTTTTTGAAATCCTGTTGATTTACGTCTCCCCAGGGGGAAGAGCTCCAAATTTTTTTCGATTTTTGACCCTGGGGTGACCCCCCTCCCTGATCCACAATAGCTCCGACTTGTTTTCTTGAAATGTTTTTTGGCAACAACTAACAATTTGAGGGGCATTTTTGATTGAATTTTTGGCTACAAAAATTTAATGCAAAAATGAAATTTTGTATATAAAATTTGAATTTTTTTAGCAACCAACAGTTCGTACTCAGGGTAGCCTGCCAGATCCGGTGCATAAATCTTTGACGCATCTCGAAAATCTACTCCGAAAGTGCGAAAATATCCTCGCTTGTACGGACGACTTACTGGCTAGAGTATATTTTTTTCAACAAAATAAGATCTGCACTAGGAACGAATCTACTCTACCGTAGATTAGATCCGGAGAATAACTTTTTAGTGTCATCGAATTTTCGAATGTGGTCATTTACATTTTTATGCATCTTGTTGTGAGCTATAACTTAGCTGAAAACCGCATTCGAAAATTCGATGACCCTGAAAATTATTTTCTCTTGAAACTTCGGAATCTAATCTACGCGTAGATTAGATTCTGATCTACGTGTAGAAGAGTAGATTCATTCCTAGTGCCACAAGATCTTCAAAAAATTTTTCTAGCTTTCCGAAGCAATCGCTCGGATCAGCGAAGTCTACGCAGAATTGCCTCAACTTTGTACCGATGCGGGTCTCCGAGGACAAAAGGCCACCCGTGCTACCGAAAATTTTGCATGGAATCTGCGTCTGTTAAAGGCTCAATTAACGATTATAGGCAAAACTCAAGCCGAGGCTAATGACATTGTCTTTCAGGTAAAGATTCAACATAAAAATGATCGAAAAAAAGTGTTGTTTAGGTAGTTGATATGGCGAAAATACTCGGTGCATACGATGAACCCAAGTGAATATGTGTTTTTTTTCTTGAAATCTCAATTTTCAAACATTCCTTTATTTTATGCAATTTTTCGTAGCCTCAGAGCTTATCCCGGTTGTTGTATTGTGATTAGATTTTTGAAAATAAAGTGTAAAAAGTAGTTTATAGAAAAAGGAGATGGCATCATCCAGTCGAAGAAAAATACCCCCCTTTATCTATTTTGAGAGCTGAAAGGGCTTCATTTTCTCTTACCCCCACCCCAATTTATACAGAGTGTCCCAGTAGGTTGAGACTATCATTGATTTGAGAGTTTCTCGTCATCCAATCGGTCATCAACGTAAAAAAACCACTGTTAAAAGATTTGCAAAAATCGAAAAAAATTGAAAAAATGGAAAAAATTCGAAAAGATTGAAAAAATGAAAAAAATACAGGGTGAGCCAAAAAAAACCATAATTTTTTCAATTTTTGGGGTCATTTAAATTTATTCAAAAACAAAACAAACAGGTTTCTATAGGTCAAAAAATTTTTTGGACGTCGGATTCGTGCTTTTCAGCCATCTTTACCCCTAGAAATGGTGTTTTTGAAAAAAATTTTTTTTTGAAAAAATGACCCCAAAAATTGAAAAAATTATGGTTTTTTTTGGCTCACCCTATAGAGAAAATTGTCGAGCCTTTGAGCGCCAAAGACACTAGGTCTCCCGGTTCTCACTGAACAATCCATGATCTTCAAAAGAGGTCAAGTATAGAACAAAAACTAAAACGTCATACAGGGTGTTCAGCAAAAACTTTTTTTTTGAAATAAAGATTTCTCTGCGAAAACTGAATCATTTTCCATTCGAATTTTTTGTATAACTTTTTAGTTTTTGTTCTATACTCTTGTATGACGTTTTAGTTTTTGTTCTATACCTAGCCTCTTTTGAAGAATATTATCATTGATCATGGATTATTCAGTGATGACATTCGATATCAAGAACATATAAGAGAAGAGCACTCAAATAGGGGTAAATTACTTGATCAAAGTGTATTCTTATTAGTACATTCCAAATATGTTTTATACAATTGCTTTATTAATGGTTTTCTTGAACTCTTTCATCTACCTTACGTATGCATCTTGTCTAAATGGTTGGGTCCAAGGTCCTCAAGGTATTTGTTATACGAATAGTACTGCAAAGCAAAGTTGGTACGATCAAAATGCAAATTGTTTTGATGACAATATAGCTTCTGTTCCGAACGCATTCATCAACCAATATTTAATTAGTTTGGCTCAAAACTTTCTTATTACAGAACCATTTTGGTTAGGAGGAGCTGTTGACTATAGAGGAGCATGGAGTTGGTCGGATTACACTAATTTTTCGTAAGTTGCTTATTATCCATTTTGGACTCACTTCACTGTGTTTGAAAATTAGCAAATCTAAATGATAGCATAGCAAAGTGGTAAGATGAGAAATTTTGAGCCAAAATGTCAAGAGTTTGAACTCCACCTAGAGAAACTTTGGAGCTCTTCCCCCTGGGGAGACGCAGGGGGGAGAGCTCCAACTTACGACAGTCTACAGTTGGGGTTCGGACCCCCCTCGATCTTCTGGCTCGAATTGCGCATCTTACCATTTTTTTATTGTCAGTTTCTTTATTGTCCGTAATTGTTAATTTTAGGTACACCAATTGGGCTCCAAATGAACCAAAAAATTCTAGCCGAGGCTCTTGTATCCTAATGGACCCAATCACCGGCCAATGGTCAACGGATAATTGTTTGTATTCCCATCCATCAATTTGCGAAGACCAACAAAATAATACTTATACGTCTTGTTTATTCGACACTATCTGGCATGTACCCTATTCTAATATTATGAATACCTGTTATTTTATAAATATTTTTGGTACAACATCTATTTGGAATGAATGGGAACAAGAATGTGTTGAGTACTGTAACAGTCAAAATATGAATTGCCATTCCATCTCCATCCACAACGAATTCGATAATCTGTTTGTTCAAGCCTTTGCACAACAATCAAGTCCGTTTTTTATCGGTATTTATGACGCTTATGAAAACGGCACTTATAAATGGTACGATGGAACACCAGTGGATTATTCAATGTGGGCAGATACACCACCAACTGGTTCTTGTGCAATGATGAAGGCAGATTCACTATTTTGGTATCCTGTACCATGCAATTCTACTGCCTATTGGAATATTGATTCCGCGGTCATCTGTCATTTTCCACCAAATTAATATTTTCTTGATGTTGAATAAGAATAAATGTTGAATCATCGTATCGGGTCAAAAAAATTTCTTGATTTTTTCGAACGAAACTCACCCTTTAGTGTCCACACATGCTCAGCGTCATGACACGTATCATGAGGCAGATAGCTTCTATCAGTAAAGTCGAAAAAAAGTTTTTCAGATTTTTAAAAGCCCGCTAAAAATGTTCCCCATCGCAAAATACATCGATCTATAGCATTTTTCGATTCACATCAACGATTTTCATGGATTTTTCCACATGTGGAATAATTTTAACTGCTCTTTATTCAACCAGGAATTATTAAGACAACAATTGTAACGAATAATGCATAATAATTTATTCACATATTGGATATAAAATACAGATACAAAGATAGATTCAATCTAATTATAAGACATATCACGTTTGAAGCAGGTGGTTCTAACTGTCTGGCGTCAGATTCAAGCCCTGTAGTGAGCAATGCGCGTGTTATCATCATTTCCCACATTTCCTGGACGCAAGATCCAGAAGTTGATGTTGAGGTTCTTGTCGACGTGCATCGTAGCAGCTGCGTTGTCGAATTGGCCAGCGTAGTGCGGACAAGAGAAGAGCGTCACAAGGCGTCGGTTAGCAAAGAACTCGTAGCCGTCTTGAACCACCTAAAAATCGAGTCATAAAGGGCAATTGAAAAGCGAAAATACCTGGTGAGCACGCACGATGAGATCGATGTCCAGTGTCCTGCAAGCCTTAGCGACGATGTCTTGTCCAAAGGTGTAGCTCGCACCGCGGTTGTTCGCATGCCATCCCCGATTGAAAAGCGACGGATCAGACCAGAGCAAGTCGAAGGAAAGCGAATTCCGTGGAGGCATCAAAGGGCGCTGTAAGTTGCGCAGTTGGTCGAGGCTCTTCAGCTGGGGCGATAGTCCACCGTGCATGCAAAGAATCCGGCCACCTATCAGGGCACACAAAGGCATCCAGTTGAAAGCTTCCTGTAATGGGGATAGATTATAAAGCATCAGGGTGTGTTCAAGCATGTTGAAAAAGTTGTTGAAAAGTCGTTGAAAAGTTGTCGGAAAGTTATCAAAAAGTTGTGAAAAAATGTTTCGACTTTTCGACAACTTTTTCTACACACTTGAACGCACCCTTAAGAAAAAACAAAAAAAACTCACATTGAATTTGTGCCACATAGCTTCATTATCATAGCGTCGCATTATCTCAGCATAGAATCCATAGACGCGATTGATGTTCTCGGTCTCGTGATTGCCGCGCAACAAGAAGAATTGGTTCGGGTATCTGACCTTGTAGCACAGTAGCAAAAGGATTGTCTCGATGCTTTGCGCGCCGCGGTCCACGTAGTCACCCAGGAAGAGGTAGTTGTGGGACGGTGGAAATCCATGGCGGGAGAAGATTCGCAGCAGATCGGGGAACTGGCCATGTATATCCCCACAGACGACGACGGGCGGATTGATCTCGATGAGGCTCGGCTGTCTGGCAAAAGTGTCTTTCGCGAGATTTAGTAAGTTTTCAATTTCCTTTGATTTTACCTGAAAAACGAGGTTTTTAATGAGAAAAGGAAAGGTGCCTACCTTGGTTGTAAGTCGTCCCTTCACAACACCCAAAATATGGCCTATCAGCGAGTCTATGTCTTTGTTCATTTCTTGGAATCTTCTAAATGGCAGCTTTTGAAATGCTCTATTCTTGTTCTAGTTTCTTAATTTGCTTGGAATCGAAAGTGCTTTGTTCAACTTTTCAACGTCCTTTTATAGTTGTCTCAAAATTCGCATAATTCGACCATTTGGCAGATCAGAAACTCGACTATAAAAGTTGGAGGGAGCACTTTTGTTTCAAGCGAGAACTATCGAACGAATAGAATTTTCCCAATTTCTTTGACAGAAAGCCGTTCATCAAGAAATAAGAATGGGAAAACAATTGGTTCGTTTGCCGCCTGGAACCCGTATCGACAACTTCAGTGTGGGCCGAGTTGTTGGAAAAGGTGGATTTGGTGCGGTATACGAAGTGACATCATTGGATGGTCGTGTGTCGAGAAAGACTGGATCGAAGAACGCTGAGACACTAGCACCTCCGAATGCCCGGTAAATGAACCACCGAGAGAAATGCGAAGAACTACCGATGACAACAAGGACATGATTGCGACTTAGAGGAACCTCTTTCAAAGACTCCCTGATGGGACACTTCCAAAGGTCGGAGTGTCGCGAAGATTGAGATTTCGCCATACGACCACGCAGAGATGCATTCCAAAAGTAATAAAAATACTATCCCCAGAAACGTCCATTTTTTATACAAAAAAACTAAAAGTTTGGATTTTCGCTTCAATACACCGGCCCTGAATCAAGGTCAAGGGAGCATTTTCACACATTCATATTAAAAAGTTGTGCAAATTAAGAGTATTTTATTTATATATAAATAATTTTAATATCAAGGTGTACCAATAACCGCATTTTTTTCAAAAATTTTTCAAGTTTTTAATTTTCACCAAAATAACCCTATGTGAGGTTTTTATGTGCGAGAAATCGACTTGCCGAACTTTAAAAACGCTTCCCTGGCCATGGAATAGCCTATTTTCGCTTCAATACACACATCTCTTCCTTGAATCAGGGAAGCGTTTTCAAGGTTCGGCAATCCGCGAATTTGTCGAACCTTGAAAACGTTTCTCTATTCTTTTTCCTCGTATAGAACACCCCCATATAGGTTATTTTTGTGAAAATTAAAAACTTGAAAATTTTTTTTAAATCGCGCAAAAATGCGGACGTTTTTTTGGCACACCCTGTACAAATTTAGCCAAAAGAGTTTTATAAAAAGTAGAAAAGTTTTAAAAGGAATTAAAAAATGGCAGACTTTTAGAAAAATAATAAAATAAGTGAAAAATATAAAATATACAGAGTGAGTAAAAAAGTGCATTTTTGTGATTTTTGGGGGGAGAAAAAATTTTTTGAAACTGGAAAATTTTTTACTAAAAATGACCCGTATAGGGATAAGTTTATGCGGGAAATCGATTGCGCGCATTCCCGAAGATACTTCGTTGACCCTGATTCAGGGAATGAATTCGGTGTATTGACAAAAAAATCGAAAAAATTATATTTTTCGCCCGGAAAGCATCCATCTGGGGTAATTTAATTGATTGCGCACATTTTCTAAGTATGAAAAAATTATCTCGATCTTGATTCAGAAAATGGAGTTGGTGTATTGACGCGAAAATCGAACAATTTTCTTTTTTCGCTCGTACACCAACTCTATTCTTTGAATCAGGGTCATAATTTTTTCATGCTTAGAAAAAGTGCGCAATCAATTCCCCGCATAAAACTACCTTCAGATGGATGTGTTCCGGGCGAAAATAGACAATTTTCGATTTTCGCGTCAATACACCAACTCCATTACCTGAATAAGGGACAAGGAAGCGTTTTCATGCTTCGGGAATCGTGTAATCGATTCCCCGAATAAAATTACCCCTATATGGGTTATTTTTAGTAAAAAAATTTCGATCTCAAAAATCACAAAAATGCACCTTTTTTTACTCGCTCTGTATAAGATGGTAGCAATGAATGGTATAAAAGCCGGAGTATAAGAGCCGACGGTAGCTCCAAATATTTTAATTGCTACCATCTTATAATTATAATCACTTTAAACTTTCCTATTAGTCAATCAAAATTTAAAGACCAATATGGAGGTTTAGAAAACAGAAAAAATTTTACGTCAAAAATTAAATTTTTTTGGTACATTATACATATAAATCAAGTCTTCGAAAATATAATAAGCATATGAAGTGCAGAAGTCGCAAAAAGTGTTAACATCGTGTTAACAGATAGACGCTGCTGGGGACCAAGATGATTTTTTTCGAGAAAATTTTCGCGTTGAAACGCAGTTCTACCCTGATTTTCAGGATCAAACTTAATTTTTTACGCTTCGAAAATGTGCGCAATCGATTTTTCGCCTAGAAATTACCCGAAAAAGTCGGTTTTTAGAAAAAAAATCGAAATTTTTTTCGATTTTTCGAGAATAGGCCATAAATGTTACCTGTTAACACCAGTACCGTGTTAATGGATGTTAACACCCAATTCTTGCGACCTCTGACCCATAAAAAATGTGTTCGTTTTCGTTCGTTCAATAAAAATACTTAAAAATTAATTTAATAAAAAAATAGCTTTGTATTAGTAATAAGATGGCCAATAAGTCGAGAGACGAGAAGTATAGGCTGGAGGGTGATAGCTATTATAATGTCTGTTTCCAGAGCGGCCTCCAGAACGCCCATAATAAGACCAGTACCATGGAGCCCTTGAAAAAAGAAAGAATGTAATTAGTTTGTCTGAAAATCAGCTTAAAACATACGTAGTCACATGAGATCTCCAGAATCTGTAATTGCTCAACGACCAAGGCTTCGAGGCAACGTCGAAATTTTGCTCACTAGCTACATAATTATATCCCGAATAGCCTCTTCTTGAAGTCTATATTCATCAAATAAGTTTTTCTCGTTTTACAAACACACAAGTGTACAAAAACCTGCCCAAAATTTTGAATCATTCGGATCAGCTCTAGGCTTATAAAAAAATTTCAAAAATCTGATTTCGCACTTCAAAAAATACGTGTCCCCCAATTTTTCGACTTTTTTTCTAGTGGAGAGAGCATCTCGCCCAAATTGAGTGGTTCTCGAGGAAATGTGTTCAAACAAAAATTTAGCTTACTAAACTCTTCACTTCTGGAGCCATTGTTGGCGGAGTGTAATGAGAAGTGGTAGCGTACTTCCTCGTATAGCTATAAGGACGACCAGGGTGAAAATCTCGACCGTGAATATACCTGGAATAATACATTTGGAGTCGATAATTAAATATAAAATATACTACTGTGCCACTATTTTTTTGAAATAACGGACTTCCGAAGAAGTCCGACGTGGCCTAGGCTCAAGCTTCAATGGGGTTAAGATTTGTTTGTTTTAGCTTGAGTGATGAAAAGGCGTTGAGCTTGTCTTATTGCGCCGCCGACTCTACAATGACATGGCGGAGTTTTCGGGTAGGCTTTAAGGTTAAATTTTTGTTGACAGTAACATGTAAGAGAGATACGCTTTATTCACGTTTAATACTTTTTACACGCACACATTTACAACTAGACGAACAAAAAACTAATTAACAAAAAGACAATGCTATCAGAAAATACAATCAAATGTACAAAACTTTTATTTAAAACAAACTAGGGCTAGCAGGGTTGGGGGATTTTTTCATCAGGATCGTAAAAACGGCACTAGGAGAATTTTCGGAGCCACAGTCAAAACTTGATATAACGACACTCATAAGGGAGGGGTCGTTCAGGGTTGCACGTGGGAATATAGCACTATAACTTTCGCCACGTTTCATGTTCGCCACGTAACTTTTGCCACGTTCGTGTCATAATCAGGCAACGAGAATATTTCCGCAACTTTCCCAAATTCTCGGAAATTTGTGCAACCCTGGGATCGTTATATATCGAGGTTTTTTTCGTTTCAATAAACATGATTTTATTGAAGTTCAGGGAATCAGGCAACATTTTTATTGTAACTGAAAAAAAGATTTTATGTATTAAACGAGGTTTTCATTGCGAATTTCGGAGAGGGTCGTTATATTGAGGTTTGACTGTACTACATTTTAGGGGGGAGGCACCAACGTGAAAAACTTTTCGAAGACTTTTTCTGAAAATAACACCTCTAAGGGTAAAAACATGCGGGGAATCCGAATTTGACATTTTCGAAGCGAAAAAACACTTCCCTAATTCAGTAAAGGCCTGTGTATTGAAGCGAAAAGTCGCAAAAATGCGATTTTTGCGACCTTTCGCTTCAATACACAGGCCTTCCCTGAATCAGGGAAGCGTTTTTTGCTTCGAAAATGTCTTTTATATATAACTCACTTATAAATAGGGTAAGCCCATGTTCGTACTTGGAAAACATCGTACTTTCGAATAGGTTGATTTTCCGAATAATAATTATAATTGGTATGATAAGGGGTGGTTATCACTCCGAGAGGCTGTCTGTATTCGCCGGTATAGCTATTATCTTTGACTACTTGATAACCGCTTATGTCTCGGATTGGCGTAAACGATCGACGGACGTGTCGTTCGTATTTGTCGGTGCAATCGATTGGAGTATTTTCTCGAGACCATCTTGACGAGAAGCGTTCTCTTAAAACAACAAATTAGGAGCTACTACACAATAGGGGTTGGGGGGCCACTCACGTGAAAAAAGTTTTCTAGAAATGACCCCTCTAGGGGTAAAAACATACGGGGAATCCGAATTTGACATTTTCGAAGCAAACAATGTTTCCCTGATTCAGGGAAGGCGTGTTGTATATTGAAACGAAGAGTCGCACAAATGCGATTTTTGCCTAAAAACGAGAAAGAAATTCAAGAAAAGCTGTATATTGACGCGAAAATTGGAGAAAATCATTTGTTAATTGGATCAAATCATTGGTTAACCATAATTAAAGCTCAAACTTTTTGCAATAGTATAGTATACAATGATTTAATCCAATTAACAAATGATTTTCTCGAATTTTCGCGTCGATATACAGCTTTTCTTGGATTTCTTTCTCGTTTTTAGGCAAAAATCGCATTTTTGTGACTTTTCGCTTCAATATACAATACGCCTTCCCTGAATCAGGGAAGCGTTTTTTCGCTTTGAAAATGTCAAATTCGGATTCCCCGCATGTTTTTACCCCTAGAGGGATCATTTACAGAAAAAATTTTCGGAAAACTTTTCACGTGAGTGGCCCCCAAAATTTTCCATACCGGCCAAGATTGTCGACAGAAGATGATCTATGCATTTCTTATAATCAGGCGTCTTTATCAAAGACTTTTCAATTTCGCAGGGGGAAAGTCGCTCAACAAAAGGTTCGCGTTGAGTTCGTAGACTAACACCTTCAGGCAACCAATTTTCTCTAATGCCGAGCTCTTCTAAAGAAGTTCCACGGCAGTCCGCTGGAATGCTTCCTGGGCTATTTCTAAAAAGACAACAAATGGAGAACGAAAAATTCACTCAACATTATTTAAAGTTCACGAAAAAATATCCTTACTTTAATTCATGAAAATTTGGAACTGGCATCGGTATGACGTTTCAATTAAACAAATCAAATGCAAAAATCGCACACTTATAAGCAAGAAGATATAAGTTTGTTTAAACAAAGAGTTTTTGTTGGGTTCGGGATATGTGTCTTCACTCTTCAGTTTTTTTGTTTTACTCATTTTTTGGCGGAAGTTAGAAGAGTTTGTTTTAAATTACGTATTTCAACAAGAAAAATTGACTGTCGTTCTTTTTTGTTGGATAAATTTTAGACAAACTTTTGAGAAAAAAATTCAATTTTTAAGCGAAATTCAATTTTTTAGCAGAAAAAAATAATGTTGAAGTAAAAAGAGAAACCCTAGTTGCTATCAACTAAACCATTAAAAAATTCAATAAAACCATAAGATTGGAAATCATGAAAAGCGCCAATCAAGTTTGTTTAATTCACACACAAGCCGGCTTGATTCCAAACAGACCGGCATTCAAACGCCTAATAACATAGCTAATTTTATCGCCTCTGGATGCACAGGTGCAGGGATAGAAGGAAAGAAAAGTTAGCTCTTGGTGCGATGATCGGTCTCCAATTGCCGACAGCCGTTAAAAATTCGAAGCGGCCCACGCCAACGTTTTTGTGGGAGTCTAGTTGATCGCATTTTTCAGAAAACAATAAATGGCATTTAAAAATTTTTTGACTTTCTCATTAATTTAAATGATGAAAATGGCTCAAGTTCAACGATATTTATTTTTGCACTGAAACAATTGCACTGAAAATATTTATTTTTGCATTGAAAATATTTGAATTTATAAAGAAAAACATGATTAACTTTTATCAGGCAGAAAACTTAAGCCTTAGCAGAAATTCTAAGCCAAGTAGCCCAGCCTAGCCTAAGAAGTCTATGCTTAAAGGATTAGTCCAATTTACAATCATATGAAAAAATGATATATTCGAAAAGACCATGAAAAATGGAGCATTTTTTGTTTTTACGGCATGTTCTGAATCGTTGTAGTTTTCGAGATAATTGCGTTTGAAAATTTCAAGCTCTTCGTTGTAATACACAAACTTTTTTGAATTTTTTGGGGGAAAAATCGATTTTTTCAATTTTCTTAAATGGACATTTTTATAGCTAAATGAGACGAACAAAATGACACCAAAATTATCCAATTTGAACATTGTTTTGGGTTATTGAAACGAAAATTCTGATTCATGTTTTCGTTTCAATAACCCAAAACAATGTTCAAATTGGATAATTTTGGTGTCATTTTTTTGTCTCATTTAGCTATAAAAAACTGCTACAATGTTCATTTTATGAAAATTAAAAAAATTGATGCAAAAATCGATCTAAAAATTCAAAAAAGTTTGTGTATTACAACGAAGAGCTTGTAACAAATTCAAACTTCCAAACGCAATTATCTCGAAAACTACAACGATTCAGAACATGCCGTAAGAACAAAAAATGCTCCATTTTTCATGATCTTTCCGAATATCATTTTTTCATATGATTGTAACTTACTGGACTAGTCCTTTAACCTGTTTAAAACAAAACTCATTTGGAGTATAAATCATATTTAATCAAAAATAAAAAAGTGCAAAAAATTTAGGATGCAACGGGAGTCGAACCCTAAACCATTGGCGTCTGTGACTGCAGCATTTGCATTGAGCCCATGCTCTCTTTGAATTCATTGGTTTTAAATTTAATCATAATCACAAAAATCACTTTTTATGATTTTTTACATAAATTGGGACCCGAAAAATTTTTTTCCTAAAAATGATCCTTCTAGGGGAAATTTTATGCGGAGAATCGATTGCGTGCATTCCCGAAGCGCGCAAACGCTTCCCTGATTCAGGGAAAAAATTGTTTTGAAGCGGAAATGGTCATTTTTCGAAATTCAAAAACCCAATTTTATCTCGGAATCAAAGTCAGGGAAGCGTTTTCGCGCCTCGGGAATGCTAGCACTTGATTCCCGCATAAAAATTACCCATAGAGGGGTCATTTTTAGAAAAAATTTCGAGTCACAAAATTCCAATCCATGTAAAAATCACAAAAAAAAGTGCACTTTTTTAGCATTTCCTGAGGCGCGAAGCATTCTCTAGCATTCCTGAGACGTGAAAATACTTCCCTAACCCTGATTCAGGGATAAAATTGGGTTTGTGAAAGTTCGAAAAATGACCATTTTCGCTTCAAAACACAATTTCCCTGAATCATGATCAGGGAAGCGTTTTCGCGCTTCGGGAATGCACGCAATCGATTCTTCACATCAAATTACCTTTAGAAGGGTCATTTAGTAAAAAATTTTCGAGTCTCAATTCATGTACAAAATCACAAAAAGTGCACTTTTTTACTCACCCTGTATTTTTGTTCATTCAAGTGTTAGTTCATACCAAATTTACCGGAGTGGCTATATTTAAGTAGCAGAGTGTCGCTCATCGCTCAAATATCCCTGTCTGGAAATTAAAACGAATCCCTTGATTGACTGGCAATTTGCCAAACTTCCACCAATTTGAGCGGCTCTCAACTTATTCGATTTACTAATGAATCAATTGTCAGCGTGTTTATCAGCGTTCGTGATTAATTTAAACACAAAACATTTTTTTAGTTTGTAAAAATGGATGAGTGGGAGTTTGCTGAGCCGGTTGATGTTCTCTCAAAATTACCAGAGAATTTTAAAGAAAATGTTGAAAGTAAAAAATGGCAGGAGAGAAAGGAAGCACTCGAAGCTTTTCTTAATTTGCTTAATGCTAGTCCAAAATTAGACCCGAAAGCGAATTACAATGAGATGGTGAATTTGTTAAGAACTGTAAGTTCTTAAACGGGGATAAACTTTGCAGTAGCATCTCCGTAAAAAAAAATTTTGAATTTTTGCAAAAATAACTTTTCTAGGACTTTTCGTATGGTACTTTTTGTACACTCACCTTTCGTACATCACATTTCGTACAGAACTTTTCGTACAGCACATTTTTCGGGCACTAGGCGTTTGGTTACGGTTACCGGTCAACGGTTACCGGTCAACGGTTACCGGTCTTTGGTTACCGACCATCGGTTACCGGACAACGGTTACCGGTCAACAGTTACCGGTCAACGGTTACCAATCGATTTTTCTTCATCACAAAAAGGTTTTCATAAAAAGTAATGTTCTGCAAAGTTGCTTCTCATGATCTAAGGAACAACTTTATAGAACATCACTTTTCATGAAAACTCTTTTGTGAAGCCGGTAACCGTTGACCGGTAACCAATGACCGGTAACCGATGACCGGTAACCGTTGACCGGTAACCGATGTCCGGTAACCGTGTTTGGTAACCGTCGCCGTAACCAAAGGCCATTTTTCGTACAAATGTTTTTCGTACGAACTTTTCGTTGTACTAACGAAAAATAATTGTACAGAACAATTGTACGAAAAGTTTGTACGAACCACAATTGTACGAAAAGTTATATTGCCTTGGTATAGGTTTGGGTGTCACACACTTTTGGTGTCTGTCCCCTGTTAGATGTATTTTATGGGCCGACACTACTTATGCAATACAACTCCATACATTTTACAGGGTGGGCCGAAAAAAAGTTACCTCTCATTGACAAAGGATTTTCTTTTCATAATAGAAATTTTTTCACAAAAAATGATGGTTTACAAAATTGTTCCCGAAAGCACGACGAACAATTTTGTAGAACATCACTTTTTGCAGAAAATTTTCTGTTATGAAGAAAGTCGTTATGAAAATCAATGAGGAGAAATAACTTGTTTCGGTCCACACCCGAATGATATTTTTAGATGTTGCTAAAAGATGCGAACATCAATGTTGCAGCCATTGCAGCCAAATGCTTGACTCTAATGGCAAAAGGTTTGCGCCAAAAATTCGGACCATTTTCGAACGAAGTTGTTGGCGTAATTGTCGAAAAGTTTAAAGAAAAACGAAAAGTTTTACTCGACGAGCTTATTTCTTGTATTGATGCGGTCTATGAGTGTAGTGTAAGATTTTTTTATCTCTTTTTTATACAGTCATGGACAAAAAAGTATGGAATATTGTATAAATTTTGTTTTTGTGTTATAGTTCCTTCCCAGAAAGCTTTTTCAACGCGATCTTTTTTCAGCATTATAGATTCAGCTATGGGGAACCACGTCCTCATCTTACTTTTTTGTGAATTTCAAATTTTCGTGTCAATACACAGCTTTCAAATTAATCATTTTAAAACGTTTTTTCATGCCCCGCCAAAGCACAGGAAAGGCCTTTTCCTTTGTTTCTTTTGCTGTAGGGTATTTTTTAGCTGAAAATAAGATCCCGTCGTTATTTTTGGGCGTAGACCCCTGGAACATAGTCAAAAATTTATACAATATTCCATACGTTTTGTTCATGACTGTATACACCAACATAAAATTTTTACAGAATCTTGATGCATTGAGTGAAGTCATCCAAGCTGCACTAGCCAAGCCAAATCCTCAAATAAAAGCTCAGACTTCACAATTTTTATATCGGCTTTTCTTGAAATTCACTTCATCGAATGTGCCAAATAAACATGTCAAAGCGTTTGCACCACTATTAGTAAAAGTAAGAAAAAATTTTGCGATTATCAAGGTTAACTTGGAGCTTTTTAGCTTCTCTCTGAATCCGACCCGGAAGTAAGAGACTCGAGTTCAGCGGCTCTTGGGGCTATGATGAAGTCGATACATGAGAAAAATATGGCTACTTTAGTTGGAGACGTGGCTGCCGATAAAAATAAGTGGTCCAAAGTAAGGGGTTTATAAGATTGGAAACTTCCATTATAAAAATTTTACGGTCCTCTATTTGTAACACGGGAATACTCCTTCAAATTTCCGGTATATTCTGCTAAGCTATTCTGAGCAACATTAAAAAAATTTTTTTGAAGAAAAAGTATTAAAAAATCATGTTAAATTATAAACAAAATTAAAAATCCGATTTTTATCGTGAACTTGGCTCAGTGGTAGTGCTCCAAGATTCGAGTCTAAGGGTCTCGGGTTTGAATCCCACCTGAGTCGATTTGATTTTGCCTACGAAAAAAAGTACTTTTTTTCAAAAAATTTTTTTTGAATGTTGCTCAAAATAGCTTAAAATAACAAAATATACCGAAAATTTGAAGAAGTATTTCACAAATAATGAAAGATTTTGTATATCCTTAAAATTTTCTAGATAATCGAATACCGAGAGAAGGCCGAAAAAGACTACGAAGAATGGCTTGCATCCCAGCCCAAGCCAGCAGCACCTGCACCTAGTGCCACGAACGGCACTGCTACTGCAGCTTCCACCGCAGCAGCTGTGGCACCAGTTGCAAAAGCAGCTCCGGCTGAAGTCGACCCATGGGAGTTCTTGGAACCGGTCGACATCACCAAAGACATGTCCAAGACATTCTTTGAAGATATACAAAGTAAAAAGTGGCAGGAAAGAAAAGAAGCACTTGAAATGCTACTCGAATTGTTGAATAAAAATCCCAGATTGGATGTGAAGGGTCAATATTCGGATGTTATTACAGCATTGAGCAATGTTAGATTTTTTACATAAGAATATAGAGGAAAGAAAAAAACATTCGTCATTTTTATATAATTCTATGAAATGAATAAAATGACGCTAAAATTATACAATTTGAAAAAAATTTGGGTTATTGTAACGAAAACATGAATCAGGGTTTTCGTTTCAATAACCCAAAACAATGTTCAAATTGGATAATTTTCGTGTCATTTTGTTCGTCTCATAGAGTTATATAAAAATGTTTTTGATGAAAATTTTAAAAAATCGGTGTGAAATATTATTTTTTTTATAATTTTCGTTTCAATACACAGATCAAATTCAAATGGTGTCAATCCCTTCGCTTCAATACACAAATACGTTTAAATTTTTTTATGCAATTTTGTTTTGCAAATATCTCCGAAGGGTTAACGATTTGGAACAAAAGTTGATCGCCCCAACTTGAACTTTCAACAAAATTGCATAAAAAAATTTAAACGTGTTTGTGTATTGTGTTTGTAGCGAAGGGATTGACACCATTTGAATTTGATCTGTGTATTGAAACGAAAATTATAAAAAAATAAATTTTTGACAGACTTAAAAAATTCTGGTGGTCACTGAATTAGGCAGCGCACTAACCGTCTCGAACAGGTAGTCGAGATGCTAAACGCGGCGCTAAACGTCTCGAATTGCATCTCGAGACCCAATTCGCCTGAATCAGAGTTTTCGTTTCAATAACCTAAAACAATGATCAAACTGGATAAATTTTGTGTTGTTTTGTTCGTCTCGTCGAGCTATAAAGAATGCCGTCTTTCTTTTTTAAATACACCCAATAATTAAGCGTATTTTTAAAAAATGTAAAATTCAGGGTTTTCGTGTCAATACTCCGACTAATTCAAACGAGGTTGAGACGAATTCGAGACGTTTAGCGTCTCGATCACCTGTTTGAGACGGTTAGCGCGCAGCTTAAATTACCCACAAGCCGGATTGTAACAAATTTAGCTCGTCAAAAACGATGCAAATATCAACGTGGGCGCAACATCCGTGAAGTGTGTAACACATTTCGCAACCGGGTTGAGAAAAGCCTTTCATCCACACGTAAATTCCATCACACCCATTGTTTTGGAGAAGTTCAAAGAAAAGAAGCCAGTGTTGAGAGATCCGTTGGCTGAATGCATTGACGCTATTTATGCTACAACTGTAAGACATACATATTTTTTCGTGACGAAGTGTATAAAGAAGCCGACCGTCCGATCTGGCAAATTAAGCAACGTTGGGCCCGCAGATTCAAATTCCAGGAGGGTAAAACTTTTGCAAAAAGTTTTTGAGAAGCAACAGTTCTACCCTAGTGGGAATCGAACCTGATGGGCCCAATGTTGCTTAACTTGCCAGATCGGACGGTCGGCTTCTTTCTACAATTCGCATATAACTGACACTTTATATAATCCTAACCATGAAAAGGGTAATATTCATCGTATTTTCAGACTCTTGAACATATAAGTGAACACATAACTGCTGCAGTGGCAAATAAAAATCCCAGTGTCAAAATTCAAACGTGTCTTTTCCTATATCGGGTCTTCAAAAATTTTGGGCCTACAACCGCTCCGAAAAAGCAAGTCAAGGAATTAACGCCACTAATTGTAAAAGTATGTAATTAGTTACAAGGAACACTATCAACTTGCTCTCCTCCGATTTTGCCGAAACCGGGCTCAAAAGATTCTTCATACCCGACTTGATTATAAATTTTTTGGAATTATCGTTCAATATGGCTTCTTGACTGAGATATGAGCGTTTCAAGTTCGCAGAATATACAGTAAGTTGAATTTCTTATTAATTTTGCCTGAATCAATAAAGGTTTGCATATTGAAACGAAAATATCGGGCATTAGAAAATTCAAAAGTTACCGACCCGTTTAGGACGAGTGATAGCTCATTGAATTCCTTGTGGTCTCTGGAATTCAATGAACTATCGCTCGTCCCAAATGGGTCGGTAACTTTTAAATTTTCTAATGCCCGATATTTTCGTTTCAATGTGCAAACCTTTATTGATTCAGGCAAAATTAATAAGTAATTTAACTTACTTTATATTCTGCGAACTTGAAACGCTCATATCTCGGTCAAGAACCCATATGGGCCGATAATTCCAAAAAATTTTATAATCAGGTCGGGTATGAGGAATCTTTTGAGCCCGGTTTCAGCAAAATCGAAGGGGGCAAGTTGATAGTGTTTCTTGTCAGTCAATGAAATTTATCACAAAAATTTTGTTCAGCTAACTGCTGAATCCGATCCAGAAGTCCGTGATGCTGCTTGTGCCGCTCTAGGAGCAATCATGAAATCAATCGGCAAGAAGGCTGCTTTGCCTCTAATCAGTGATGTTGCTACAGATAAGTTGAAGATGGCGAAGGTATCGGTCGTCGGTGTGTACAAGTACATCTATTCACTTTTAGATCGAAGAATTCCATGATAAAGCAGTAGCTGAGGCTGGGCCAGAAATCGTTGCAGAAATGATTCAGTCGATTCATAAACAAGACGTGAGTTGTCTTTTTTTATATAGAGCATGAATATACTCAAAATGGGTATAAAACTTCTATATTGTGTTGTGGTTGTGTTTAGAATCAACCCAAGGAGAATGGAGCTTTGGCAAAGAATGGCAAACCGGTTGTGAGACCTGGCGTAAAACCACCCAAACCGGCTCCAGTTGAAGACGCTAACGAGAATGGCATAGAAGATGAAGAGGTATTGTCGTAAATCTATTGTTTTGTGCTTTCTCACTATAGCAACACAAAAAAATGCAAATTTCAGTTTAAAATTTACATGGTGATTCAAAAAAGTGCTTTAGGAGCTACAAGGGGGGGGGCCACCCACGTGAAAATTAAAACATTTTCAGGAAATGGCACCTAATATGGGTAACAAACATGTGGGGAGTCCGAATTTGACATTTTCGAAGCGATAAAACACGCCATTTCCAGAAAAATTTTCGAAAAAATTTTCACGTGGGTGGAAAAACACAATTTTTGAGAAAATTGCCCCCCCCCTCCTGAGATGGGACCTTAGCTATACCCTTATTTTTACCGAAAAACTTGGGCACGCCATATTAACTCATATACCTACAACATAGGTCAGCAAGGTGGGGGGGAGGGGACCCCCGATGAGTGGTCCCCCACCAAAAAAACGACCTTTTTTTTTAGTCTTCTGACACCCAATTTTTATCCACCTCATATGTTCGGCGGGGTCTATGCGTGGTCCCCCTCAATTTTGGGTCCGCGAGTGCGTGGTTACCCTCAATTTTGGGTCCATGAGTGCGTGGTCCCCCCTCAATTTTGAGTCCGTGCGTGCGTGGGTCAGGGGGGGGGGAGGCTCCCCCCCCTTGCCGACCTATGACCTACAAGCATTTTTAGCCACTTAAACCTGTTGGAAAACCTGGAAATGATGGTGATGTCACTGCGAGACAAAGTGCCACCAATCGAGCACGTTCTAAATCAAGAACTAGCATGGCGGTAAATAAATATACATTTTGCAATAAAAATATATTTTAGCCACAAGAGGCAAAACCACCGGAAACACCGGCTGCTCCTAGTTCACTATTGATTTCCGAAAGTGATCGAAATGGACGTGCCAAAGATGAGAGAAATCTTAAGGTTATTTGTTTCAAATTATTTCAATTTGAACAACTATTGTTTAGCTTTTAAAATGGAACTTTGATGCTCCGACAGCGGAGCACGTTCAGCAGTTGACCACACAATTCAACGACGTCTGCAAAGTTCCTTTGTCGCAGCAGCTATTCAGTAAAGATTTTAAGATGCATTTGAAGGCAATTGATTATATGCAACAAGTAGGTCTTTACAAATTTTGCTCTTATTTTTCTTTCCGACAACTGCGACACATTTCCGACAAATTGTGTTGTCTGATTTTCAATCAACTCGACGAAGACGAGCAAAACGACACCAAAATTATCGAATTTGAATAATGTTTTGGGTTATTGAAACGAAAACCATGAATCAGGGATTTCGTTTCAATAACCCAAAACATTTTTCAAATTCGATAATTTTGGTGTCATTTTATTCGTCTCGGCGAGTTATAAAAAACGCTGTATTTTTTCCAAATGTTCAAGGATTTTGAATTTTATAATGATTGATAAATCGTTTCAATAAACAATCTAATTGATCCGGCAAGCTCTTCATTTCAATGATCAAACTCGTTTGAAAATTTTTTAGCTTCGCTCATAACTTTTTACAGTTAGATTTTCAAGAGGTGCCGTAAAAGCAAAAAATGCTCCAAATTTTGTGCTCTTTCACATGACTTTCCAAAAATGGACCGGTCCTTGAAATCGTTTCATTCGTATCTTTTTATTCGATCGTTTCATTTGTATTCGTTCCTATGCTTGTTTCATTCGTTTCGTTTCATTCGAGTCTATACCAACTCCGCAATTCGGGAACTTTTCAAAAACAAAGCATATGTTGGCGTTGATTCCCAACAAATTGTGTGGTATTGCGCGTACCCTAATACTTCACACACTAATCCTAAAACCTAACTGTTGTTTTTATAGCTGTTGAACTCCGAACCTGTTTGTGTGCTGAATAACGTTGATTTGATTTTGAAATGGATGACTCTACGGTTCTTCGACACAAATCCAGCTGTACTCCTTCGTGGGTTGGAATTCATCACTGCTATTTTTGAATATATGGATAGTAACAATGAAAAGCTTTTGGATACAGAAATGACTTCTTTCTTACCATATTTGCTCATCAAGGTGATGGTTTTAACTAGTGTTAGATTCCATCCCGATCCCATATCGAAAATCACGGGATTTTTGGGATCCCGCTCCGAAATTTTTGCTCGAAACTCGATCCCGCGACCGTCCCGAACCTCAAATCCCGTCCCGAGTCGGGATAAATTTACAACCTAAAAGGGGCAAAAATTTTTAGACTTGGGGCACGTAAGGCTTCTCAGATTTTGTTGTTCAAAGTATCATTTGACAAAATTTCTAACTGTCAATTTCCGAATGAGCAAGATCCGGATTCAGAAGTTTAATTCGATAACATAAGCAAATTATAAAATCTCTTTCGTCCTGAATCCCTAAAATCCCGCCAAGGTGCATCCCGAAAAATTCTGTCCCGGCCAAGAGATCGATCCCGGACTCGGGGGATCTAACACTAGTTTTCACCTTTCCGAACTCATTCCAATAAATTTTTAGAGCGGTGAACCAAAAGATGCTGT
>OZJO01000229.1:39305-51300 GCA_900406225.1 Acrobeloides nanus
GAATGCTTGGGGATTAATGTTGCGCCGAACCCTCAAGTAAACATTTTTGGAGCTACTTCGGCTCTTATACCCCATTGGACGTGGTCTAAACTCGAAAAATTATATATTTTTCGAAATTTTCTCAAAGATCATCCGGGGTAGTTTTATGCGGAAACACGTTGGCGATGTTATTTTTGTGTAAAAACGCTTCTATTTTTAGAACATCGAATTTTCGAAGGAAAGAAAGTACATATTTCGAGAAAGCTAATGTGCAAAAATTCGATTTTCGAAAAAAATGGAAGCGTTTTACGCAAAAATAACGTCGCCAACGTGTTTCTCGCATAAATTATCCCAAAAAGGGGCGTGTGAATCCTGTCCGTATCGGGTCAAAAAAAATTTCTTGATTTTTTCGAACGAAACTCACCCTTTAGTGTTTTGAGAAAATTTCGAAAAATATAATTTTTCAATTTTAGACCACGTTCATAAGAGCTGAAGTAGCTCAAATTTTTTGCATTAAAGAAAAATAAAAACCCGACTTTTCAGTCCTATATGAAAGTGATTGCCAGCTGCATCGCCGATCGAGATAGTAATGTTCGCAATTCTTCACTGAACACTATTACAACTGTGTATAAAAAAATCGGCGATAAAGTTTATGCACTTGTTGGAAAATTGGATGATAAAGAAAAGGCTATGCTGGATGAGCGGATTCGAAGGACCGGTCGAGATACTACTCAAGGTATAAATTAATCTGGTGGGAGAAAAAGTTCACTAAATAATTTTTTCAAGCATTTGACTCAGAAATGATAGAAACTGATAATATTACTACTGTAAGAATGCGTGAGACACCAAAAGCACGTCAACGGCCTCCTAGCAAGTAAGCTGTTTTTTTTAATTTTTGGAGCTAGTTTACTATTTGTGTCCCACTTATCATGGTTCAAAAGTCAAAAATTTTTTCCTTTAAAATCAATTGAAAAACTTTTATTTAACTTCAAAAATGTTGATAGTTTATCATTTTGCGTTATCCGGGTGCTCCAGGCGACGCTTCGGGGACATGAGCCATGACACCTCTTGTGGCCCTAAAGAGGGCCGTTGGGATAAGAAAGGACGAGGCATTTTTCTAGTTTTTCGCTCAAAAATAACATCATCTACGTGTTCCTCGACTAAAAAACCCTAAATAGAATTTTTTAAATTGATTTTAAAGGGGACGTGTGAATCCTGTCCGTATCAGGTCAAAAAAAAATTTCTTCATTTTTTCGAACGAAACTCCCCCTTTAGTGTCCACACATGCTCAACGTCATGACGCGCCTCATTACTTTGCGTCATGATGCGTGTTATGACGCGCGTCATGACACGCATGACGCTGCATCATGACGGTTGTCATGACATGCGTAATGATGCGTGTCATGACGCGCGTCAAGAAAAAATTTTTGACTTTTGGGCTATGATAAGTGGGGCACAAATAGTGAACCAGCTCCAAATTTTTTATAGAGAAAGAGGCTTGGAACAAAACTTTAACGAAAGACTAAACGCGTTGCTTGAGCAAAACCCTCGTCGACCACCCCTCGAAATGGATTCGACTTCTTCCGACAAATACTTTTCTCTTGGAAACAAGTTCATGGATTTGCCACTAAATGGCAATGAGAACATGCCATTTTCATTGAGAAACACGGATAGTATGAGTCTTGAGCCTCTGGTAAATGGTTTTACTTGTTCGTTGTACAACTTTGGGAACTAGTATCGGTTAGGTATCCCACTGAACGTGAAATTTTTCGACAAAAATTTTTTCATCATCTGGAATTGACCCCTCTAGGGGTAATTTGATGCGGAGAATCCGAATTTCACATTTCTGAGAGCTGAAAATTTTAGCCATTTCTTGATTTGGGGAAAGATTTTTAGGAACTTATGCACTTCGCCCTCCCCAAATTTGGGGGGGGGCGAAGTGCATAAGTTTCGATTTTTAGATCTCGGAAATGTGAAATTCGAATTCCCTGCCTAAAATTACCCTTTGAGGGGTCAATTCCAGATGATGAAAAAAATTTTCCTAGAAATTTCACGTTCAGTGGGATACCTAATCGATACTAGTCCCCAACTTTGTTATAGACACCAGCAGTGCTGCCAACATCATCGAGTCGTAGCAATCCAAGACGTGCCGATTCCATGGCTTCTATAACGTCATTAGAAACTCAAGAGCAACTAGACCGGGTTATTTATGGGATTTCTTCGGTTACTGTCGAGACTGTACTAGAGTCATTAGCGCAGGTATGAATTACAGGTTTTGTAAGAGAATCCCCAATCTTAATTATGTTAGCTAGCCGCACCAATTTTGTAATTTAGCTCCATTTCTTATTAACCGATGAGAATCAACAAATCTTCTTGGTAGACCGGTCGGACTTGTTGATAAAAACGGTTGTCACTCAGCTCTCCGTGATTCGTGGCCAGCATTTAGCCGATCCGAGCAATACCAAAGAAACGAATGAGCTGTTGAGAACCCTTAGTAACTTTTTACATACAGTAAGTTTTAATAAAATCGACTAATTCAACACACAATTTTACAGGGTGGCCCAAAAAAGTCATGGCGTATCAAAATGCCGAAAAAGTGGAGCAAAGGGTCAAAATTACATTGGCTCAACTTTTTTTTAATAATTTTGACCCTTTGCTCCACTTTTTCGGCATTTTGGTACGCCATGACTTTTTTGCCATTTTTTTTGGGCCACCCTGTACAAAGTGAACAATATTTTACATTTAGTTTGCTACAACAAGCGCACTAGCCGAGCGTTTAAACCAACATACTCTGAAGTCGCTAATGTCCGAATTTTTGCAAATCCTCTGTGATACCCGCCTTACTCAACTGCCAAATAGCCATGAGGTAGGCTGCTAAGCTGGCATAAAATTCTGGAAACCCTTTCTAGATCATCAAATCGTTGAATTTGATAGTCGCCAAATTTTGTGAACATGCAAACCCGAATCAATGCTTCTCCGCACTGATCCGTCTATTGATGAGTCTTTTGGAGACTGATCATACGAACAAGTCCATATCGTTGCTCATGAAATGCATCTTCAAGCAATTGGAATTCCTACAACAACGGTTGGAGAAATTGGAAATTGACAAGTTCCTTCAGACTTATCATGAATTCTTCAAGAAGTTCCCCATTGAACAAAATCCTCACTTAAAAGAGATTCTAACTCCTATGCAAATTTGTCTACAGCGGCTCGTGTTAATGACTCGACCACAGGTCCGTTTCGGGCATACACAATAACGGGATGACAAGAACGAGACACAAAAACGGAACGATAATAACTGGACGATTTTTTTTCTTCAGATCTCAGCTCGGACCAATCAAGTGGGAAAAAAAAGTTGCCAGTTTTTGTTGATATTCGGAAAGTTCATGAAAATGGAGCATTTTTTATTTTTACGGCATGTTCTGAATCGTTGTAGTTTTCGAGATAATTGCGTTTGAAAGTTCATGTTTTCGTTGTAATACACAAACTTTTTTGAATTTTTCGATTTTTGCATAGATTTTTTAATTTTCATAAGATGAACAGTTTTTTATAGCTAAATGAGACGAACAAAATAACACTAAAACTATCCAATTTGAACATTGTTTTGGGTTATTGAAACGAAAACATGAATCAGGGTTTTCGTTTCAATAACCCAAAACAATGTTCAAATTGGATAATTTTGGTGTCATTTTGTTCGTCTCATTTAGCTATAAAAAGCTGCTACAATGTTCATTTTATGAAAATTTAAAAAATCGATGCAAAAATCGATTTTTCCGCAAACAATTCAAAAAAGTTTGTGTATTACAACGAAGAGCTTGTACACAAATTCAAAATTTTCAAACGAAATTATCTCGAAAACTACAATGATTCAGAACATGCTGTAAACAAAAAATGCTCCATTTTTCATCAACTTTCTGAATATCTACAAAATGGCAACGTTTTTACCCAAGTGTTTGAACGATCATTCCATCCCGTTATTGTGTATACCTCCGTTTCGACTAACACATTTGCTAATTGTAATCTTTCGAATTTTTCCAGATTACCGAATATTTACATATACTCCCGGCGGATAGTTTTGTTGTTACATATGTCAAGCGTTGCCTCCGTGCAATCGAACGAAAAGAAGGTGAAAAGGGTATTGCCCAACCTCATAAATCTGGACCCGGTTCAAAACTAGAAAAGATGTTGCAAAGTATTGGGACGAATTTAATTCATGGAGTATGTTCGTATTTAAATTCGTGCCATAGAAATTTTTTCTAGAGCATCGAACAACTATATAACTACTTGGAAAACAACCCGAATGATAGACCGTACGTGGAAAAGTTTGCACAAGAAAACAAACTTGACTTGGATATTTTATTCAATGGCATACGTAAAAAAATTAGCAATGGAGAAGCAGTGAAACCAGTGGATTCTGTGCTTCCCTATTTAAAGTCCGATGATATGGAGTATTTTGAAAGACAACGAAGGCTCGGCCATCGATTCGAAGAAATTCTAGATCAAATGGAGAAGTCGTCAACTGTCGGCATTAGTCACAGCCATAGCAATACTAGTATCGGCTCTACAAACGGTGTATCTGAAATGCCGACTGCCGTAATGACTGCATCTGACCTTCAGCCTGCGGAATTAAATACAACGTATGTAGGATTACTGCGCAAGATCTCAAATCTCAAAAGCCCAAACACGAAATCCCAAATTCACAAAATGGATTAGGATTCTGAATTCGTGTTCTCCATGTCGAAAACCCCCAAATACAAAAAATCAGTGTCGGAGACGCTAAAATAGTCGAGATACGGCACCCCTATGAAAAAATTCCTTAAAAATTGAAAAAGTTGGATCCTCGAGCATCAGGGCACAATATTGTTCGTGAGGGGCCAAAATTATCAAGGTCTCCCTTATGTTTAAAAAAAAATTTGTCCAAAATTTGTTAGAAAATCATAAGGGTTATGTTTGTCCTTTTATGAATTTGTCTTAGTTTTTTATTTTAAACATTTTTAGAGTTGTTCCAAATCGCCAAACTCCTGTAACTACTCAACCAAAACGCCCGAAACGACTATCCCAAATGGAAATTGCTGCTTTCAAAGAACGCCTAGAAAATATTCGCAAACGAGATGAAGAATAATCAACTTTTTATATTTGCATTTGTAGAAATATGTCCAAATCTCACCTTACCGCCCATAATCCACCTAGCATTATCGCTTCTAATTTGAGCTTTATTTTGGATTTTAATTAATTTTGTAACGTTTTCTTTATACACTGCTCCACATTATAACGGTACCCTATTTTTGGAGCTCCGGACCTTCTGGAGCGAATCATAGGCTGGAAAAATTTTTTACAGATAGATGGCTGAAAATGGTATTCTAGAAGAAATTTGCGCGGGCAAGTCTCAAAGATAAAAAATTTCGACCCAGAACTCCAAAATGCCCATTTTCAGGCTCCCCATACAGGGTGCACGCTTTCTCGCATGAAAATATCCCTTATAGGTGATTTTTGAAAAAAAATTTCGCCAAAAATCGCAAAAGTACGGTTTTTTGGTTCACCTTGGAGCAGTGTATATGTCCTTCGAATTTTTTGTTTGCCTTGGTCTCAAAAATTATAAAAAGCCTTTAATTTCGCTTTACTTATAGTTTGAGTCGAATAGAAAGAAATATATTCAAAAAATAAAGGATTTTAAATTTTTTGAAACCAAATCGAAAATTTTAATTGTGAATGGCATATATTCTGACATGTTGTTTGGTAAATATTGTTTGATTCTTAGGTGTGATTTTGTTTTTTCGATATTTTAAAAATCGCGGCAGCATATGTAAATGCGAATTTTATTTATGGATATTTTATTGGGATATAATAAAGAAGTTGGCTGAATAATATACATTTACGACATATTTAAATGGCTTAGGTATTGGGTGTTATATACCTATAGTAAGCAAGGATCTAATAAAATAGTACAAATAATACAGAACACGAAGTAAAGCTAAACTTTATTAAGAAAGCAATTCACTACAAGAACAAAATACAAGAAAACTTTTTTGAAAAAATTGATTTTTTGGACCCCAAAGGTCCAAAAAAATTTCAAACATTTTTCAGCTTGTTCTAAAAACTATCATAAAATGTTCGCCATAACCAAAAACGATGAAAAATGTCAAAAATTCAACGAAAAAAGTAAAACAAATGTGCTTTTGGATCCCCTTGGTTTCAATGAAAACGCTATTTTTTGACATAAAACTCGTCGTAGGTCCAATAGGTTAGCGAATTAGCAACTAACTCCGCCATTTTTACAAACAAGTTGGGGGTATAAAAATTGAAAAAATCACATGCTTATGTAGTATAAAAGGCTCATTTTCACGAAGAGTATTTGTTTGGAATGCGCGCAATCGATTCTCGCATAAAATACCACAAAAAGATATAATCATGCTACAAGGACACTTTATAACAAAATAAAAAATTTAAAAAAAAAACAAATTTTATTTGAAAATAAAAACAATAAACAACCACAATATCCCAAGGCAATACTTATTTATGCATGGCTTACGGATTCCTTTTTTATTGCCTTCTTTTCTTTCTGCTCCTAAACATGAGTGTTATATGAAATTTTATTGAAAAATATGAGATACAGGATGTACAATATTTTTTTAATTATTGAAAATTTATTATTGTCGCCAAGATATGACCTTTTTTGCCTTTTTGAAGCTTAAAAAAAGTCATAATTTTCAAAAAAATCACATCTTCTTGAGAACAAAGGCTTTTTCACTAATATTTTTTGTAGAAATATGACCTTTTTAAAAAGTCAAATTATTTCTATCATACATCCCAAACATTTTTTAAATGAATCAAATGGTTAGAACAGATCATACCTTAGCATATTGCGATAAAATCTTGTGGAAAGCAGCTGCTTCTTCACGTTGCTTAACACGGCGCTTCATCTTTTGAGAAATGCGTCTGCGCTTGCGTTGCAAAACCTGCGGCGTTACGAGACGTTGAATCTTTGGTGCCTTAGTTCGTGGCTTCTTTCCTTCTTTACCTAACAATTGCAAAGTTATAAAAAGCATATCAAATAAAAATTACCTTCTTTTACAGGTAAAGTACGACGAATCACATACTTGCGTACATCATCATCCTTGGTGAGGTTGAACAAACGTCGGATCTTAACAGCACGTTTAGGGCCAAGTCGTCTAGGCACAGAGCTATCAGTGAGGCCAGGAATCTCATTATCACCTAAATGGATAGACATTAACACCAAATTATGCGTATCCTATAATATACCTTTACGAACGATGATACAAGCAAGTGCAGAAATATTCGCATCAACAATACAACCACGAACGGATTTACGCTTTCGCTCTCCCGTACGACGAGGACGATAGCAAGAGTGACCTTTTGAAAGCAACAAACGTACACGTCCATTCGTAAGAACACCTTGTTTCATTGGAAATCCTTGCTTGTCGTTACCACCCGTAATACGCAGGATATAGCCCTGAAAAAAGTTAAAAAACACTTTAAATGTAAAAAACTCACTTTCCATTCATCGCCTAGAGCATCAGCATCAACTTCCTGCGCCATGCGCTTCTCATAGAAAATGCGCAACTTGCGCTCCTCATCGATTTCAAATACTTTCTGACAGCCAGTCGCAGGATAGGCTACGTTTAACTTCATTGATCAAACTGTTTAACCAAAAGACTAAAATTAAAAATTAATTTGAAAATTACAAGATAAACAATACGAAAATTTTTGGTAAGAGTAGGGTTTACCCCACACCTCAAAATGACATGAAACCGCTTTAAATCGGTTGAAAATGGCTCAAAAACGATAAATAACTACCCCAAAATGGAACCGACTTGTTTTTCGTCATTTTTGGGGTACCCAGGCTTAAACCTAAGCCTTATTAATTAGACCCCTCGGATAATTGGAGCCCCTCCAATTATCCGAGGGTCTCAAATAGTTTCAGACGGTTTTACTGCTCCTAAATTATTTTTTTGTAGAGTCTCACTTGTCAAAAATAGTTTTTAGGCAAATGAGAATTTCCAAAAAATATTTAGAGTAAAAATCGTCTAAAAATATTTTGGGAACAGTAAAAATCGCCTAAATTCAATTTTTAGGTTATTGAAAATCACATATAAATATTTTAGGACAATGAAAATTGCTAAGGCAAATAGGATCAGATTTTTCTAGGAAGATCAGATCTTCCGACCGGATCAGATTTTCCGGTAACATATACACTAAAACCTCGATAGCGCCCCCAAAATCAAAGTTTCAAAAAATCATATATCCGTCAATTTTAATGCTATTTTTTCGTTAACCACATTTTACTTAAAATCTTGTATAGAATTTTAAGGGTGTGGTTAACAAAAAAAATAGCATTAAAATTGACGGAGATATGATTTTTGGGGGGGGGGGTGCTATATTGAGGTTTGACAGTACACTTGAACTCTAACGTTTATTTTAGGGCATCATACATGCGCGCAAATAGTCCCGACGACGTCGAGACGAGCGCAAATTAGTTTTTGTCGAAACGAAACTTCTCGCGTTTGAAACGATTTTCGACCGTCGAGAATTTGTCAATATGAGCTTCGTTACTTTACTAAAATCTCGATACTTAATTACTTTACTAATACTAATGTATTAGAGATTAAAAAAATTTTAAAAAACATCGATGTAAAACAGTTTTTCAGTGAAAAAAAAAAAGATTTTCGCATTTCACCGAAAAATGTTTTCGAAAGAAAATGAGAAAGTTGGTACAAAATTGTGCGCAAAAAAGAGATTTTACAAGAAAAACTAAATTTTTTGAGCAAAACGGCTAGTGAGTTGAATCAAAACTTTTTGAACAAATCAAAAACGATTTGAATTTTGTAATGCTTATCGTTTCTATGAACAAAATTTATTGAATCATGCAAATTGCTTGATTCAATTCAATCATTGATATGAAAAGTCGAACATTGAAAATTAAAAATTACATGGGAAATTTATGTCAATCTCAAACTTATTTTTCTCAACCTTCCAGTGGTCAAAAAATTTAATTTTTTTCCGAAATACTCCAAAAGTTCTCTAGTTTCTCATAAAAAATAAAAAACCGCATGTCAAAAAATCCTATCACACTATGGACCGCCACTAATACGTTCGGACGGCTCCCGAATGGACTTTAGTTCATAATTGCGTTCCGAAACATCACTAATAGGCGTCCGAACGTTTCAGAACGGGCACTAGGCCTTTGGTTACGGCGACGGTTACCGACTTCACACAAGAATTTTCATGAAAAATGATGTTCTAAAAGTTATTCCTGAGATCATGGGAAACAATTTTGTAGAATATTAATTTTTATAAAAAAACTTTTATATTGAAGAAAACTCGTATGGTAACCAAAGGCCTAGTGCCTCAGAACGACTATTAGTGATGTTATTAGTGATAAGGCTGCTCGCTAATTGTCTCGAAATGATTTCGAGACTCTCATGATCTAAGGAATCCAATGAGCTATCGCTCATCTCATTTGGTAATAAAATTTTCAAATTCAAGTTTTCGTGTCAATGCTCAGACCAGTTCAAACCTGTTCGAGATACAGTCTCGAAATCATTTCGAGACAATTAGCGAGCAGATTTAGTGAAGTCAAAAATTTCCAAACGAATTAATGGCAGCCCTAAACGCGCTAAAGGTTGTTTTTTCGGAAATTCTGAGTCTCGATTTTTGAAAATTCAAATTTAATCGATTTTCGTTTCAATATTCAAAATATATTGCAGTTCAGGCAATTTTTGTGAAAGTTTTCAATAAATTTAATAATCAACTTCAAAACCTATAGGCGGCTTGCAATCGCCAAATCTGGTGATCTTAAAAAATTCGTCATTAACCATATTTTGATGAAATAAAACGATTTCCTCGATAAACTTTCAAAAAAGCCCCTAAAAATGGCATCGAAAAGGCGACAAAATTCACAACATTTTCTGCATTCTATTTTTAGGGGCTTTTTAGAAAGTTTATCGAGAAAATCGTTCTATTTCATCAAAATATGGTTAATGACGAATTTTTTAAGACCAAGATCACCAGATTTGGCAATTGAGCACGAAGCCGCCTATATGTTTTAAAGTTGATCAAATTTAATGAACTTTCACAAAAATTGCCTGAAATCAATATAGTTTGAATATTAAACGAAAATTAAATTTGAATTTTCAAAAATCCGCAACCCAGCATTTCCGAAAAACAACCTTTATGCGTGTCTGTTTATGCTATCTCCGTCACTTTAAGTCCAGTTCCGTTACTGTTTTTACCAATCGATAGGGCTCAGTGAAAGAAGAAAAATGACACCAAGATCATGGGGGTACCCTATAAGAATAATTTTTAGCTCCCATATCATGTTATGGGAGCTAAAAATTAATGGAGGCTTATTGCAATTTAATAATAACAAATAATGCGCCATGGCCGAGTGGTGAAAACGCTCAGCTCTTAAAATGTTCCTCAGATTCGATTCCCATCTGCACTCAAAACTTTTTTTGCCCTTACCCCCTCCCAAAATACAAATTTTTTGCAAAAAAAAACTGAGCTAAAAATGTTTAAATCTTTAAAAAAAATTTAAAAATCGATCAAAAATTTTAAAAACCATAAAAATTTAAAAATCGTTAAAAAAATGACAAATTTGTCAAAAATTCCTCAAAAATCGAAAACTTCATCAAAAATTTATCAAACATTGACAAATTTGTCAGAAATCGAAAAATTCCTGAAAACCGGGAACCGAGCGCTAACGTGCTCGGAGGGTTGGGAAAGGAAATTTCGGGAGTGACTTCAAGCGGCACTCTAGCGATTCAATATAAAAATGTTAAAATCTTTACATTTGGAAAAATCTTTTTCCCCTTGGTCCTTTAAGGGTTAAAAAGTGGAAAAAATTTTGTCTCTGATGTCGCTGATTTTGGTGTCAATTGTCTTCTCTCATCGTCCCCTACAATTATTGCAAAATCAGGGTTGTTGTGACGCGCGCAAGTTGTCTCGATGGTAGAAAAAGCAAGTTTCGTCTCGACATAAAACAATTTGCGCGCATTTGTGCACTATTTTTACTCTAACATTAACTCTGTCTATAAGGCGCGCACAGTGCATCAGTCAAATAAAAAAAAATCATTTTCAGTTTTTGTAATGTCCAATAAAAAAATTCCCTCTTGGTCTCCCTTATGTTTTTGTACAAAATTTTTTTTAAAACATGCCTTCCCCCTTCATTATGATTTTCCTCCAAAAAATGAAAATTTTTTGGTATCCCCTCCCGAAATGAAATCCTAGCGTGAATATGCTCAACACAACAGTCTTCACGCTTTCAAAACTGTTGTACTACATCACACAATAGAATAAACTGTTGTTACAACAGTTTAAACACTGCATCAAAATAAACTATATAATAACAACCGAATCAAATCAACAAGATAATAGGTTCATAACCTTGATAAAAAAATGTGTTTAAAAAAATTCTATTTCGTACATTCAAGAAATACAAGCAGAAAATCGAAGTGAGTCCAAATGTATAACAAATGTTGACAAAAATGTCTTTGGTATAAACCAAGAATACGTACACTTCTCGGATTTCAACAAAACCGACTTTTTCGATTCGTCTCGACAAGTTATGACTGAAAAACGCAAAAAAATTTGGCGGCAAAATTTTTTGCGTTTTTCATTCATAACTTGTCGAGACGAATCGAAAAAAGTCGATTTTGTTGAAATCCGAGAGATGTACGTATTCTTAATATGTTCCATGTCTTTTTAATGTCAACGCACATAAAATAAAACGTATGATAAAACAATATAATACAGAGCTTGGAATGAGTATGATTTATCAGAATGTTCTGATTTTGGCCAGAAGATTGCCTGTCTGATTTTTGGATTGAAAATTAGATTTTTTCTCAAATTTTTTCATTCGCAGCTCTGATCTAATGTATTTTTAATGTTCTTGAATCGAAAATCTGAATTTTGACATTTTTTCTGATTTTCATTTTTTTCATTCCGAGCCAGCCACGTAGCGAGGGGGGGGGGCAATCCGGACAATTGCCCCCCCCCC
>OZJO01000230.1:0-41647 GCA_900406225.1 Acrobeloides nanus
AAATTTTCATAACATGAACATTGTAGCTATAATTTTTTATAGCTAAATGAGACGAACAAAATGACACCAAAATTATCGAAAATTGCTTTGGGGTTATTGAAACGAAAATTCTAATTCATGTTTTCGTTTCAATAACCCAAAACAATGTTCAACTTGGATAATTTTGGTGTCATTTTGTTCGTCTCATTTAGCTATAAAAATTGCTACAATGTTCATGCTATGAAAATTTAAAAAATCGATTTTTCTGCAAAAAATTCAAAAAAGTTTGTGTATTACAACGAAGAGCTTGTAACAAATTCCAAATTTCAAACGCAACTCTCTCAAAAACTACAACAATTCAGAACATGCCGTAAAAACAACAAATGCTCCATTTTTCATGAACTTTCGAAAAGTGAAAAAAATTTTCAAAATTTTTTTTCTAGAAATGACCCCTAAGGGTGTCATTTGACATATCCGATATGAAAAAAATTTGACATTTCCGAGGTGAAAAAACGCTTCTCTGATTCAGGGAAAAAGCCTGCGTATTCAAGCGAAAAGTAGCAAAAATCGCATTTTTGCGACTTTTCATTTCAATACACAGGCTTTCTCTGAATCAGGGAAGCGTTTTTTCACCTCGGAAATGTCAAATTCGGACTCCCCATATCATAGATGGGCAAGGGGGGAAGGTATGGGTTCTTGGTGAGGTGGTCCTCCTTGTTACCAGCGAAAATTTTCCACGAAAAATGGTATTTTTAACTTAAAATTTTTGGATTTTGCTAAATTTCGAGGTGATCCCCCTATTTTTCGGCCTTTTGAGTGAGTGGGTCAGGGGAGGTGCCATCTCCCCCTTGCCCAAGTATGCACCATATGTTTTTACCCTTAGAGGGGTCATTTCTAGAAACAAAATTTCGAAAAAATTTTCACGTGGTGGCACCCCCCCCCCCCCTTTTNAAGAAATTCGGAAAATACGAAAAAATCGAGAAAACTTAAATTTTCGATTATTTTGAAGCGGAAATAATGCCACCATCGTGTTCCTCGTCAAATTTTACCCCTAGGGGGTGTCCTTTTATAAAATTTTTAGAAAAGTTTATTTCGACCTTTGGATTCATGAAAAGTGGGGCCCCCCAGGTTTACTAGCTACAAAATTTTCACTTGGTGGCCCCCCTATTGTGTAGTAGCTCCATTCTTTCTTGACTAACTTGTTGTCTCGATTCTCGGCTACATTCTTCCGTGCACTGCTCGATTGTTTCAAATTTATTGCCATTCCCCAGGCATCCTCCATAATCGAATTCACGGCAAAGATTCGAATGGGCATCATAATAATACATGCGGATTAAAGCTCTGTTAGAAAAATTTTTTGTTAAAAATTAAAAGGTAAGGGGAAAATATTATTAGTCCTTACTTGCATGGTCCTGGATCTTTTTGAAGCATACACACATCTTCTTCGTTCAACGTTCCAACTAAAAGATAGGAAGAGTAGTAAGAACACAGCAAAAATTAAATTGGTTAAAAATAAAAATTTAAGAATTAGAAAGAAAATGGAGATAAAACGAGGGAGCATAGCTCACGAAAGTTGTAAAACAGCGAGTCGGGAACACTTCATGGCCAAATGGTTAGGACTCCACGATTGTACTTTAAGGTCGCAGGTTCAAATTCCGCTTGCGTCTCAATTGTTTTTAACTTTTTTTATAGCTCGACAAGACGAGTAAAATGACATCAAAATTATTGAATTTGAACAAAATTTGGGTTAATGAAACGAAAACCCTGATTCATGAAAATCTGGCGAATCAAGGTTTTAGAAAAAATCGTCAAAATTGAAAGATTTGTTAAAAATTGAAAAAATTCATTAATGAAACGAAAACCCTGATTCAGGATTTTCGCTTCAATAACCCAAATTTGGTTCAAATTCAATAATTTTGTGTCATTTTACTCGTCTCGTCGAGCTATACAAAATGCCGTCTTTCTTTTTTAAAAAGCAAAAAAGTTAAAAACAATTGGGACGCAAGCGGGATTCGAACCTGCGACCTTAAAGTGCAATCGTGGAGTCCTAACCACCAGGCCATGATTGCTTCCGGCTCACTTTTTTACAACTTTCGCAAGCCATAGGAGAAAAGCACACTCAACACACTGATTTGCGGCTAATATTTTTTTAATAATTTTATTTAAAAAATAAATAACTAACATGAAAAAGTATTCATCAACACACTAATTTTACTTGGGCAAGAAAAGACCCTAATGAAGAGGATTTAAAAAAATAGGCCTTTGGGCAGTGGCAAGAAGTTTTTGAGGAAAAGAAATAACAACAAGTTCGATCAAAAACAACTATATGAGATTATATGAATCGAGGAATTTGTTTTTAGATTAAAAAATGACCAAATTGTATAAATATGAAAAGTTCTCAAAAAAAGTACATTTCAAGGAGAGTTTCCAAAAAATAATATCATCATCGCGTTTTTTAAAAAGTGCGGAAGCATAGCCTAGTGGATAGCATCACAGACTTCGAGTTTGAAAACTCGGGTTCGAATCCCGCTCGGAGCCAAATCTTTTTGCATGTTTCAAAATCGATGAAAATTTTTTACCAAAGGTAATTTTATGTGAAAAACACGATGGTGATATTACTTTTTCATGAAAATTTTTGTAAAAAATAGAAAATCAATTTTTTTTACAAAAATTTTCATGAAAAAATAATATCATCATCGTGTTTTTCGCATAGAATTAACCCTAAGCAAAAATTTTCATCAATTTTGGACAATGCAAAAAAGATTTGACTCCAAGCGGGATTGAACCCGGGTCTTCAAACTCGAAGCCTGTGATGCTATCCACTAGGCTATGCTTTTTGGAACCTCCGTGAAACAGACTTTATGAATAGAAATTACTGACTGAGATTTTGTGGTGATCCATTCCCACCACATCTGCCTTCACATTCTTCAAGAGTTTTGAAGTTGTTACTGTTGCCCAGGCAGCCAGAATACTCGAATTCGGTGCACTGTTTCGTTGATTGGTTATAGAAGAATCGTTTATTTTTGCCGGCACATGGACCAACAACTTTGGGCAAGTAACAAGTGTCTAAAACCTTGTCTTATAGTACAGAGTGACTCAATAAAAAGTGGTGATTTTGTGATTTTTGGAGTTTTTCTTTTTTCTCAAATTGATTTTTCTATTTTTTACAAAAATTTTCATGAAAAAATAATATCGCCATCGTGTTTTCGCATAAAATTACCCTTGGCAAAAACTTTTCACCGATTTTGAACGATGCAAAAAGATTTGACTACGAGCGGGATTCGAACCCCGGTCTTCAAACTCGAAATCTGTGATGCTATCCACTATGCTTCGATCGCATTTTGGAACCTCTCCGTGAAATCTTTTTTATTCATGTGGATTTTCTTTGTAACAGAAATTTTTTCACAAAAAGTGATGTTCTACAAAGTTGTTCCTGGGCTCACGACGGACAACTTTGTAGAACATCACTTTTTGTAAAAAAATTTCTGTTAAGAAGAAAAACAGTAAGAATTGAGTCCGCAAAAAATCGCAAAAAGTAACTTTTTTATGGGTCACCCTGTAATTAAAAATGGTAAAAAATGATGATATACCGGTATATTCACCACATGTCTGCTTGCATTGCTGTTCAGTTTCGAAACGATTTGGATTTCCTTCGCATCCTCCATAATGGAATCTATTGCAGGTGCCATCTCCTTTGTTATAGAACCATTTGGTGACGAAACGATTGCATGGTCCTGTGTCTTTAGGATGTTCACAGACGTGCTTATCTTGGGCTTGTTCTAAAATGTAGTTATTTTGATTTTTTTTGACAGAACTTGAAAAATTCATGAAAAATCAAAAAATTCATCAAAAATTGAATAATTCGTGAAAAATCGAAAAATTTGTGAAAAATTGACCAAAAATTGGTGAAAAATCGAAAAATTCTTCAAAAGTTGAAAAATTAGTGAAAAATCGAGAAATTCGTCAAAAATTGAAAAATTCGTCAAAATTGAATTTTTTTGACAAAACTTGAAAAATTCGTGAAAAATCGAAAAATTCGTCAAAAATTTTTTTTTTAAACTTTTATCGAATTTTTCAATTTTTGGTCAATTTTTAATTTTTGAAGAATTTTTCGATTTTTTACGAATTTTCAAGTTTTAACGCTCTTGACTATTTTTAAAAAAGAACCTCGTTGTTGAATCGGTGGATGATGAGGGACATTTTCGACACGTCCTGCACCGGCTAAGCCAATTCGAATTGGAATCGAGGGCTCTCGACGAAGACACAAACTTTCACATTGCTCTTTGGTATGGAAACGATTCGAGTTGCCACCACACCCAGTATAGTCAAAAGGTAGGCATTCACCTCGTCTAAAACAAATTCATACACACAAGTCTAATCAAAAAACATACGCAAAGTCATAATAAAAGCTGGGGAAACGTCCTCGACAACGTCCAGCATCCATCAATTGGTTGCAAGTTTCTGGGGCTTTGGCTAAAAATCAAAGATGTCACTACAATAACATCGAAACTTTCAAATATTGAAAAAAGTTTAAGATTTTTTTCTGAAAAACTCATGTTAAAGAAAGCACAGCAGTATAGAAAGATAGTTCAAGAGGCAACAAAACAGCACACTTTTTTATATAAGGGCGTGGGGGTTAAAAGTTTTTGGGATCAACTAAAAAAATTTCTCAAAAATTCAATCGACTCAACTGAGATCTTCCGACTTTTTTCATCAAAAATGGAGTCAGAGATCGAAGACAGAAGAAGAAATCTCGAAGAGATCAAAAACTGAAAAATTCGTCAAAATTGAAAAATTCGTTTTTTTTAAAGATTTGTTACGTTTTTGTAAAGAAAAAAATGAAGAAAATGGAGTCAGAAGATCTCTTTCTCAATCGACTAGATTTTCGAGACATTTTTTTAGGTGAAAACTTTTAATTCCGACGCCCTTATATCACTTACGGCCATTACTGGTTTTAGTTTTATTGACTTTAACTCGGCCTCTAAGGTCAAACAGACGTCTACGGCCTAAGAACATGTTTTAAGCTTTTTATATTATTAAAGCATAGCTTGTTGTTATGACAAAGTCATCTCAATCTCATACCTGATGTATCCGCGCTCAAATGTCCGCATCGTTGTGTACATTCGGCGTTGGATCGAAACCGATTGGCATTCCCACCACAACCGCCGAAGATAAAGCTATAGCACTTGCCGGAGAAAGTGTCAAAATACCACATATCTTGATAATTTTCACACGGTCCAGAATCACTATTCAAACGACAGACTGAGTCGTCACCTATAAGGGTTAAAAAGCTTGTCTAGTTAGTTTTTCATACAGCAAAGTTTTGTGTTATTATAAGCGATTTTTTAGATAGATTTGAATTGGCACACGAAATTTTCAAAAATGAACAACATACGTTCTGTTTCTGTTGGTTGTGCTGGTACAACATGCGAGGGTGCTTCTGGTACGTACGATTGCGGTTCTGGTTGTTGATAAGGGTGTAAAGCACCGATATGACTATGGTCTCGAGGTGCTGATTGAACACTAAGTCGTGGATCTGGGTAAGGATAGGGTGGTTGTGTTGGTGCTTGAGTTGTTGTCGTGACTTCAATTGGTCCGATGCCCGAGCAGAAAGTCTGAAAAGTTTTTGAAATCAGCTTAGACCTAAGCCGAGCTAAGCTTAAGCCTAAGCCCAAGCCTAAGCCTAAGCCTAGGCCTAGGCCTAGGCCTAAGCCTAGGCCTAAGCCCAAGCCTAAGCCTAGACTTAAGCCTAAGCCTAGACTTAAGCCTAAGCCTAGGCTTAAGCCTAAGCCCAAGCCTAAGCCTAAGCCTAGACCTAAGCCTAAGCCTAGGCTTAAGCCTAGACTTAAGCCTAAGCCCAAGCCTAAGCCTAGGCCTAAGCCTAGACCTAAGCCTAAGCCCAAGCCTAAGCCTAAGCCCAAGCCTAAGCTCAAGCCTGTTAAGTCTTTTTATCTACTTGGCATTCTTCCCAAGACTCGAAGTTGTTGGAATTTCCCAGACAACCTCGCCACCAGAAGGCTGCACATTGTCTTGTCGTATAGTCGTACCAATACCGCGCAACCAATTGATTGCACCGTTGGGGTCCTTCAATCTTTGGTAAATAGCACCGTCCTAGAATCGAGTACAATAAATGAACACATCACATTTTTGTTGTTTTTTACCTTGTTTGGGTGGCTCTACACAAATTCGTTCGCACAAATCTTTGTTTGCGAAATTGTTTTCATTTCCGTTACAGCCGCCATACCAAAATTGGGAGCAGCGACCTTCGCTCGAGTCGTAGAACCATGCTAGTTTATAGCCGGAACCGCAAACTTGTCCTTGGTCTTGTGGGAGAGTGCAGCCAACTTAAATTTTCGATTAAAAATTAGGTTTAAGCTTAGGCCTAAGCCCAAGCCTAAGCCTAGGCTTAAGTTTAGGCCTAAGCCCAAGCCTAAGCTTAAGCCTAAACAAAACGGTAACATATATATCGTTAACAGAGATTTGACTGTATTACACCCCTTACTGATTTTAGATGGCGAGACTGTACCACCGACGATAATTTCCGGGGTTGGAGTAATGGGACATCCAGCATAGTCTATACCAAGAGCCTTATTCACTCCATCTGGACAGCACCCATACCTACAAGTTTACGTTTAACATCTCTCGAACCCTTTTCACTTATCATACTTGGCATAGCGACAATCAAAGCAACCTTCGTTATTCGCTCCCAATGCAGTTGTTTCTCCATCAGGGCAACATCCATAACGTGTGTATTGACACGGACAACCTTCTTTGTTCTTTCCACGAGCTGCGGTTTTACCATCTGGACAACATCCGAATTCACCTTGGGCACATGTATGAGGACAACCAAAGAAGCCAGCACCCTTGGCCACGGATTTTCCATCCGGACAACAACCGAATTGGGCAAACTGGCAACCACAGCCTTCATTGTTAGAGCCTTTGGAGACAGTAACTCCATCCGGACAGCAGCCATATTTGGTTACAAGACAGTTCGAGCCACAACCGGTTCCATTCAGGCCCAATGCTGCAGTTTCACCATCGGGGCAACAACCGAAAGCGGAAATTTCGCACGGGAATGATGAACGTTCACAACCGGCATAGTGAGGTCCGAAAGCNCATTCAGGCCCAATGCTGCAGTTTCACCATCGGGGCAACAACCGAAAGCGGAAATTTCGCACGGGAATGATGAACGTTCACAACCGGCATAGTGAGGTCCGAAAGCAATAGTTTTTCGGTCTTTGCAGCAGCCGTAGAGTGAGCCGGCACACGTGGGCTCTCCACAGCCTTCATAGTTGGGTCCACGAGCAAGAGTGACTTCATCGAGACAGCATCCGTGTTGAGTTTCATTGCATGTGCCAAGGATATACTCTTGACATCCAGCTTTGTCAGGGCCTTCGGCTGCGGTGTACCAGTCAGGGCAGCAACCAAACTCGGTTTTGGAGCAATGAATGGTGACATTGCCATCGGTTGTATTCGCCAATAATAGTTCAGCTTCATCGACAGTAGCGTTAACACTTGAGCAAGGTACCTTAAAGGATAGAGTTTTTCAACTTTTTCGAGTTTTTTCAATTTTTTTCGATTTTTCAATATTTTCGAATTTTTTGAATTTTTTCGAATTATTTTGAATTTTTTCGATTTTTTAAAAATTTTGAATTTTTTCGAGTTTTTTAAAATTATTTTCGATTTTTTCGAATTTTTTCAATTATTTTCAAAATTTTCGAATTTTTCAATTTTTTTCAAATTTTGAATTTTTTCGATTTTTTTCAATTTTTTTAATTTTTTGATTTTTTTTAGAATTTTTCTCAATTTTTTCTAATGTTTTATAATATTTTGAATTTTTTCGAATTTTTTTCGGTTTTTTTCGAATTTTATCGAATTATTTTCAATTTTTTTCGATTTTTTAAATTTTTTCATGTTTTTTTAAATTTTTTTAATTTTTGATTTTTTTTCAATAGTTTGAATTTTTTCAATTTTTTCGGTTTTTTTCGAATTTTTCAATTTTTTCGAATTATTTTCAATTTTTTTCGATTTTTTAAATTTTTTCATGTTTTTTTCAATTTTTTTAATTTTTGATTTTTTTTCAATAGTTTGAATTTTTTCAATTTTTTCGGTTTTTTTCGAATTTTTCAATTTTTTCGAATTATTTTCAATTTTTTCGAGTTTTTTAAAAAATTTTTCAATTTTTTCGTGTATTTTTCAATTTTTTTAATTTTTCGAATTTTTTCAATTTTTTTCGGTTTTTTTCAATTTTTTCAAATTTTTCGGTTTTTTTCAATTTTTTTGATTTTTTTAATTCTTTCGATTTTTTTCAAATTTTTCTCAATTATTTTCAAATTTTTCGAATTGTTTTCAGTATTTTCGATTTTTTTCAATTTTTCGAATTTTTTCAAATTTTTGTTAATTTTTTTCGATTTTTTTTAATAAAAAATTCAAATTTTCGCTTACCTTGACTTTTTCACCAGTCTTTTCATTAGTAACCTCACACTCTTCCTCAGCTTTCGTCTCTTCCGTTGGAAGCTCTTCGCCGCTAGCTTCAGTTTCCACAAATTCGTCACAACCTTTTCCACCAGGACCAGTGGCTTCGGTAACGTTATCCGCGCAACAACCAAATTCAGAAATCGAACAATTCGAGCATCCTTCAAAGAATTCTCCCTGTGCAAATGTCGAATTATCTGGGCAGCATCCAAAGTCACTATCATGACAAGTTGGGCAGGGATCTGTGTTACACTCTTGTTCTTCATCGGGCTTCTCTGGTTCATCGCACCATTCAGGAACCGGCTTCTTATCATAATTCAAGCAAACTGCAACTCGGCTTTGTTTTCCACCACCACATTTCTCCGTGCACTTCGTCCATTCACTCGAATACCATGTTCCTGTACACTTTTCTTCATTCGTACAATTCTCTTTGTTGGTGGGCTTTTCTCCCTGGCACAGCGATTCGTCTACAACATTGATGTCGCCTAACTCGTAGATACCACATTGTACTCTTCTCGTCTTATGCCCATGGCCACACTCCGTGCTGCACTTCGACCACTCGCTCACATGCCATTCGTAGACACATGGTGGTTGTGTTGCACAAGAGCGTTTGTCGAGTGGAATCTCCGTCGTGTTATCGTTCAAACATTTTTCGAGTTGATAAGCTCGTCCAGTTCTATCCTTACACGTGATATTCCTAGTCTCTTCGGTTTCGTTACATCGTTCGCACAACTTCCAATCGGACGTGAAGAAAGTCAAGCCTTCACATGGTCCCAGATTACAGCCTCTCTCTTTTTCCACCTTCTTTTCGGTATCGCATTTGTCTTCGGGTAGCAACTGAATGATTGGATTAGTGATGTTCAAAGTGATCAATGTGATAACAGTGATAACGATTTTGTGATAACGTTATCCTACTACAAACTACAAATTTTAGCTCTTCTACTGCAAACTACAAAAAATTACTACAGTTTGTAGTAGATTTTTGTAGTAGAAGCGCTTCTACTACAAACTACAAATTTTAGCTCTTCTACTACAATCTACAAAAAATTATATAGTTTGTAGTAGATTTTTGTAGTTTATAGTAGAAGCGCTTCTACTACAAGCTAAAAATTTTAGCGCTTCTACTGCAAACTACAAATTTTAGCTCTTTTACTACAAACTACAAATTTTAGCTCTTCTACTACAAACTATAAAATCTACTACAGTTTGTAGTAGATTTTTATAGTTTGTAATAGAAGCGCTTCTATTGCAAACTACAAATTTTAACGTTTCTACTACAAACTACAAATTTTAGCTCTTCTACTACAAACTATAAAAATCTACAACTAGTTTGTAGTAGATTTTTGTAGTTTGTAGTAGAAGCGTTAAACCCTGGTGATAACGTTATCACTAGTGATAATGTGTTGACAGACTATATTTCTTCTACCTTTCCTTCTTCGCCCTCTTTTTCACTACGACACGTCACCGAGCGGTACTGTTTCGCATCGCCGCATTTCTCCGAACAAGCACTCCACGGTCCTGCCTGCCATTCGGGGCACGCGAATCGATTGCAAGTTTCTTTCACGGCTGGCCGTTCAGCAACAGCAGTACAGTTGCCGTCGTCGACAGTGATTCGTCTACCATCAGCAAAGATTTGGTGGCAATAGATGACTCGGTACTGCCAGCCATTGTTTCCACAACTCTGCGAGCATGTTTCCCACTCACCGAGATACCACTCGGCTTCGCAATCCACCGTTTCACAGCTTTTCTCAATTTCGGGTTTCGTGGCATTGACCTCGTCGCAGAGCTCATCGGCGACGCGTTGCTGGCTGGAAGTGTCAATGCAATATGGGGTACGGGTTTGAACGCCTAAATGATTGGATTAAAGTCCATTTCTGCCGCCAATGGAAAAAAGTCCGGAGGCGATGGCCAAGTGGTCTAAGGTGCCGCCCGTCCGATCTGGCAAGTTAATCAACGTTGGGCCCGCAGGTTCGATCCCGCTAGGGATTGAACTTGCAGACTCAACGTTGCTTAACTTGCCAGATCGGACGGGCGGCGCCTTAGACCACTTGGCCATTGCCTCCGGACTTTTTTCCATTGACAGCGGAAACGGACTTTATCACTTGGAATTTCACTAGATTGGATTGTAAATTCGTTTTTTTCAATTTACCTTTGCCACATGTCACCGAGCAGCCGGACCATTCTCCTGGTCTGTACAAGTAAGGAATATCTTGATCCAATGGGATTGAGAATTCATACTTGATGGCACTGTCTTTACTTCCTGAGCCGCGCTGGAAGAGCAACGAAATGGTCAATTCTTCGTCGAGTGGCCCTTTGGCTGTTAGTCGTTCCGGTGCGCCATCAGCGCGATCTTTTTCATATTTGAACAGGGTGCCGCCGACTTCGATTTCTTTGTCGTGCACTTGGATTTGGTAGTTTCCATTGAGGTAGAAAAAGTCCGAGCCATTCTTTATGGCTAAATTTTTTGTTTATTTTCTAATGATATCACCCTGATTCAGGGAATTGAGATGATGTATTGACGCGAAAATCGAAAAATTTTCTATTAAATTTTTTTGGTAATTTTATGCGGCGAATCGATTGCGCACATTTTCTAAACATGAAAAAATTATCGTGACCCTGATTCAGGGAATGGAGTTGGTGTATTGACGCGAAAATCGAAAAATTTTCTTTTATCGTCCGTACACCAACTCTATTCCCTGAATCAGGGTCAAGGTAATTTTTTCATGTTTAGAAAATGCGCTCAATCGATTCTCTGCATAAAGTTAACCCCAGATGGGTGCTTTTTAGAAATTTTTTTATTTTCGCGTTAATACACCGAATACATTCCCTGAATCAGGGTCAAGGAAAAAGCGTTTTGCCTGTACATGTCTTATGTGTTACCTAAACTATTTGACGTCGGTCTCATTTCTTCAATTTTTATCGAAGTGGCTCCAACCGGCAAAATGATGATGTTATGATAGCCAGGAGATAAATTTCTCTCATCGAAAAATCCATCAACAGTTTTACAAGTGGTACCATCTCCACCACAGACTCCACATTTGTCACTTTTCTTCGCTAAAATAACGCGTCTAAGTTGATCTATAAAAAAATATTCTTCTACCTGATCCTAATTTGCCATCACAGCCAAGTGGTAGGCAGATTCCTTCAACACAGATATTGTCGGTTAAGTGATCACATTTGGTGCCATCAACCACTTTGTCCGCCCATTTGTAGTAGAAGTTGGCGTTGTCTGGTTTGCACGTCAATTCACATTTGTTTTTACCAGCATAGGGAAGCCACTAAAAAAAAATTTTTCACAAATTTTTCAATTTTGACGAATTTTTAAATTTTTGACGATTTTTCAATTTTGACGAATTTTTCAATTTTTGGTCAATTTTTAAATTTTTTTCGAATTTTTCAATTTTTGACGATTTTTTCGATTTTTGGTCAATTTTTGACGAACTTGTCAATTTTTGTCGAATTTTTCGATTTTGGGTCAATTTTTCAATTTTGAAAAATTTGTCAATATTGAAGAATTTTGTAATTCAAGACGAATTTTTCGATTTTTTAAAATTTTCCAAAATTTGACAAATTTTTTAATTTTGCACGAATTTTGTAATTTTTAACGAATTTTACAATTTTTGACCAATTTATAAATTTTTGTCGAATTTTTCAATTTTGAAAAATTTTGCCATTTTTGACGATTCTTTCAATTTTTGACAAAGTGCTTCCCTGAATCAGGGAAGCGTTTTTCGCTTTGAAAATGTCAATATCAGACTCTCCGCATGTTTTTATCCCCCCTCCTTCCAAAAAAATTTTTCACGTGGATGCCCCTCCTCATTTGTATAATAGCTTCTAGATTTGCATACTTTATAATAATTTCCGTCAAGTGGATCATCATTGTGTTTGGCGCATTGTTCAGCACGAAAATCTTTGGAACCTGCGGGACACGGATCAATATTACATGAGACATATCGAACCGATGGTCCTGTACATTCTCCACTAAAATTTTTTTCATAGCATAATGAGGTCTTATATATAAATCAACTCTGTTATATAATCCAACTCACTTGCATTGCCGTTTTTCTATGAGGACACCACCGCCGCATGTCCTTGAACACTCGCGGTCTTGGGTCCAATGTCCCCAAACACCGGACTCCGCTTGACCACCCTTGTCCACAGATACAGAAACATCACCGCCAACATAGACTTGATATGCTTGCCTTTTTATCCTGAGAGTTTCTGGATCAGATTCAACGGGGGAGCTAGGATGCAAGTGGATCGTGGAATGTTCCTAAACTTGTTGAAACTCATCAAAAATGTAGGTTTTAAGTAGGGAATCCTATTTTATTAAGAAGATTGGAATTGAAAATAGTAAGATAAGATAGGCCTAAGCCCAAGCCTAAGACTAAGCCCAAACCTAAGCCCCTAAACTCGTCCAAAATCCGATCTCTTACCTCTGAAGAGAAGAATGGTAGAGTCCAGCCTGCGGTTAACGTAGGTAATAACAATAATAAATGAAGAAGATTCAAGTCGCCGAATTTTCTTCTATTTCGGCACATTTTCGAGGACATTTAAATGCCTTTCGGCGTAGAGATCTTTGTGATTCAACCCTTGTTTTCTACCACTGCAGCCAAGTGAAATCAAAGATCTAAAAAAATTTCACCTTTCACCCCATTTCACTCAGACACAATCCTATGAAAAGTTATATATTCGGAAAGAACATGAAAAATGGAGCATGTTTTGTTTTTACGGCATCCTCTGAATCGTTTTCCCCATCGAGATAAATGCATTTGAAAATATGAATTCATGTACATGTTTTCGTTGTAATACACAAACTTTTTTGAAATTTTTGCTTTAAAATCGTGAAAAAATAGCATCAATCGACAGAGAATTTTATGCTGAACAACTTTGCTGATAGAAGTTAGCGTAAAAAATTATTTTCTTCAATCAAAAATGCAAAATAAGTTTAAATTCATACAGGGTTTTCGTTTCAATATACAAAAATTTAAAAAATTTGTATATTGAAACGAAAACCCTGCATGAATTTAAGCTTATTTTGCATTTTTGATTGGAGAAAATAATTCTTTACGCAAACTTCTATTAGCAAAGTTGTTCAGCAAAAAATTCTCTGTCGATTGATGCTATTTTTTCACGATTTTTCCACAAAAATTCAAACAAGTTTGTGTATTACAACGAAAACATGTACACAAATTCATATTTTCAAATGCATTTATCTCGATGAGGAAACGATTCAGAGGATGGTGTAAAAACAAAAAATGCTCCATTTTTCATGAACTTTCCGAATATATAACTTTTGCATAGTGTTTTTTTACGAGTAGACTGGTCTTTAAATAATAGCAGGGGACTTTTTTATATATGAGAGTTTGAAGAAAAAAGTTTTGTATAGCAAAAATGTATCAAATTTCGGCGCATAAACAATAATAGCCTAAAGATTACGACGACTCTGCTAGCCGCTTGATCGTGCTTTGAGCGTGCTCTGAAGCAGAACTTTTTTGATTTTTAGGCACGAAAAAGGGCAAAATACAAAAGTGCAGGAATTGGTTCTTAGGAAGAAATACAAACAATCGGTGCTATACTAAGGATTAACCCACTAGACGTGAAAAATTTTTACTTTTTTTCTTTGGAAATGCTTCTCCGACCCCGATTCAGGATATTGTATTAAAGCGAAAATGGAAAAGTTCGCGTTTTGATCATTTTCGCTTCAATACAATATCCTGAATCAGGATGAGCGGAGCATTTTCAAAGTTTGAAAATATGTGCATCGATTTCCCGCATAAAGTTACCCCTAGAGAGGTCATTTTCAAAGAAAAAAAGTAAAAAATATTTATGTCTAGTGGGCTCGCTAATCCTTGGTAGTACCAAACAATCCATTGTATAACCATATAAGGCTTTAGATTTACAAGATTTCTCTAGTAAAAATTTGGCAGCAAAAATGTTGGCTCGTGCTCCAACGAATAAAATTTGAAGGGCACGAAAAGAAACAAGTTTAAAAATAAAGCTGAAAAAATCAACTCCTTATTGATCAAGTTACATAAAACAAAGAGCCAAATCATCTTCATCACTGCCACCACCGAAAAATGGCCATATGTGCCACTTGTTGTTTAGAGTGAGAGAGATAGACCGGTCCAAAATTGCTGCTGCGGTTTCGCGCGTTTTATGCCTCTGTCGACCTCATGCCGGCTTAGATCTTCAAGATGGACAAAAATGCCTATGGGACTCCACCCCTTCATCGATTAAGACTGTTAATTTGATCTTTTGTCTATTGTTTTAAGTGCCTAGAATGGTTATGTAACTTTGGCTAATTTTTGCCAGACAGTAGCACTTAAGGGGATCAAAAAATGGTGATTGAGTTTAAATTGCAATTTTAGCTTGAATTTGGGATCAAATTTCCTTCTTATATAAAATCGTAGTCTTGTAAAAAACACTTCATTTTCTAGAATTGCATTTTTTGTTAAAAAGAATAAAATTTCTGCTAATCAGGCTTTCAAAATAGGCTAATTTATATCAAAGAGAAAGTGTTCGAAATAATTTTAAAAAATGATCTCAATTTTTAGACATTCATGGGAAGTAGATTTTAAGTTGGGGATCCTATTTTATCAAAAATATTGGAATTGAAAATAGTAAGCAAAGACTAAGCCTAAGCCCAAACCTAAGTCTAAGCCTAAGTCTAAGCCTAAGCCCAAGCCTAAGGCCTAAGCCTAGACTAAGCCTAAGCCCAAGCCTAAGCCTTGACTTTTTGATCTTTGGTCTTTGGAAATTGGCTGATTCAAATACTAGAAATGAAGAAATTGCAGAAATTGCCAAATGTGCAAAATTTTTGACCATCTGTAGAACATTATAAATATGAGAAACACGTCAAAATGTGGCATAAACTTTTTAAATAAGCCTTCAAAATATTTTCAACATCTTAACACGAGAGAATACTCCTATCAAATTTCTAGTATATTCTGTTATTGAAGCTATTCTGATCAACATTCAAAAAAATTTTTTGAAAAAAAAGTTGTTAAAAAAATTCATGTTAAATTATATGCAATATTAAAAATCACGACTTTTATCATGAATAAGGCTCAGTGGTAGTGCTCCAAGATTTGAGTCTAAGAATCTCTGGTTCGAATCCCATCTAGCCGATTTGATTTTGCCTAGTATATTCAATGGCTAGACAACTTTTTTTCAAAAAATTTTTTTTGAATGTTGCTCAGAATAGCTTAAAATACCGTAAATTTGGAAGAGTAATTCGTTAGATAAATTAGCTCTCAAACTAGCTAAAGTTGCAAATGAGTCTGGATAGGAAACATGAAATGTTGCTTGCCATTAACCTTCTTTTTTCTGTCGGCGGCTACTTGCCAGTTGGCCAGCGAAAAGTTTACCTTCTCTCTCATATCAGTTGTTTGAAGTTCAGCATGGACTTGGGTACGCGATTTTTCGAGATNTTGACCTCGGAGAAAAGATAGCTCAACGCAAATAAAGAGAAAAGCCAAGAAATATTTTCGGACAAGATAATAAAATGTTATACATGAGAATCATTGAAAAAGAAAATTTCTGAGATATTTTTTGTACAAATATTGAATATCAAAATGTCCGCTAGAAAGGCTTTCGATTTTTGGCGAATTTTTAAAAATTTAAAAAATTTCAATTTTGACAAATTTTGCCATTTTTGACGAATTTTTCGATTTTTGTTGAATATCAAATATGCTGATAGAAATTTATCAAAATTTAAAAATTTGTCAAAAAATTGATTTTGTAATTTCTGGTGAATTTTTCAATTTTGAAAAATTTTGCCATTTTTGACAAGTTTTTCAATTTAATGAATTTTGTAATTTCTGATGAATTTCTCAATTTTAAGAAATTTTTCAATTTTTACGAATTTTTCAAAATTTAAAAAAATTACAATTTTGACAAATTTTGCCATTATTTACGAATTTTTCGATTTTTGTTGAATATCAAATATGCTGATAGAAATTTATCAAAATTCAAAAATTCGTCAGAAATTACAAAATTCGTCAAAAAAATTGATTTTGCAATTTTTGACAAATTTTTCAACTTAATGAAATTGGTCATTTCTGATAAATTTTTTAATTTTTACGAATTTTTCAATTTTTGTCAAATTTTTCAATTTTTAACCAATTTTTCGATTTTTGTCGAATTTTTTAATTTTTACGAATTTTTCGATTTTTACGAATTTTTCCATTTTTGACAAATTTTTCTAACCGTTAGAAAGGATTTTTTTGTCCAAAATTGCTATAAATAGGCGCAGCTGGTGCTGAGTAATATGTAAAAAAATGAGAAAACAATGAAATTTTAAAGATAAATCAAAGTATATTACTCTTAGTAAAACTATTGTTTTACTCGAAAACCCAATACCCCAACACCCCTTACAAACTGACACTAACATAAAAAAGTTTTACGTTATTTTGTCTTAGCACAAAAAGCATTAGGCCTCAAAAACCTCAGATTGGCCTCCAGGTCAAACTTTATGGTTAACGAAACACGGAAATTTACGACTATGACCGAGGTTGTCGAGAAACAAATGTCTTCGGTTGTTTAGAAAGCTTACAATGTTAGAATAACACTAACACTCTGACCCGGACACATAAATCTTCGGTGGTGGTCCCCAAGTGTTGATGATTCATCCTACTACTAATAGAAAGAAGACAAGGAATCCAGACGACTGGCTGATGCCTAATTAAAAACAGATCTCGCGAATAACTTTTGATCGAAGCCTTCGCGTAAACTGTTTATAGGACAACTATTTGAGCTTGGATAAAAGATCGCATTGACGACTCATCTACAGACGTGAGTCACAACATTGAAACGAAGAGCTTGTAGATCAATCAGATTGTTTATTGAAACAAAATAAATTCAAAATCTTTGAACATTTAGAAAAAAATACAGCATTGTTTATAACTCGGCGAGACGAATAAAATGACACCAACATTATCGAATTTGAACAATGTTTTGGGTTATTGAAACGAAAACTCTGATTCATGTTTTCGTTTCAATAACCCAAAACACTTTTCAAATTCGATAATTTTTGTGTCATTTATTCGATAAAAAAGCTTTTAAAATGACCGAGATATCCTCAAAAACTGATGGTAGATGACTTTTGACTCACCCTGTATAACGTTCTTCATGGCTAGGCTACTAAAAATGTCGGCCACTTAGCAAAGTGGATAAGGAAGCTGCCTGTCCGATCTGGCAAGTTAAGCAACGTTGGGCCCTCAGGTTCGAACAAAATTTTGACAAAAAAACTTTCCTTACAAAGAATGAAGCAAAAATTTTTTGCTCTAAGAAAAGTTTTTTTGTAGATCAAAATTTTTGTTCGATCCTGCATGCCCGACGTTGCTTAACTTGTCAGATCAGACGGGCGGCTTGCTTATCCACCTCGCCAAGTAGCCGCCACTTTTCGTAAAGCTAGAAAACGTTATATATGACGACTGAAGTTTGTAAAATAAGCTTAAAATTTATACAAGTAAAATTAAAACAAATCGTTCCCCAAACGTGCCTGTCACGAAGCGTGGCAAAGCCAAAAGAACTGTTTATCGTATCGAGATGAATGGGCCCAAATATGGCCCAAGAGTGGCGGCAGTTCGTCAAATGCGAGTGGGAACCTATCTCGGCGTAATTCGAACTAACTTTGGCTCGAATGTTTATTTCAATCCGAGAGAAAGAGTCAAACTCACAATAACAATATTTGAAATGGAAATTTCTCGAAAATCCAAATTCGATGAGAAACTTCATGACCAAGAGAAAAATTCGAAAAAAAAGAATTGCTAACGTTTCTATTGAACTCAATTTTTGGAGCTACTACACAATAAAATGCGATTTTTGCGACTTTTCGCTTCAATACACAGACCTAAGCTTCAGCCTAGGCTTAGGCTTAAAGACACAGGCCTAAGCTTAAACCTTAGCCTAAGCTTAAGCCTAACTCTAGGCCTAAACCTACAGGGTGTTTCAGCGAATTAGTGAGATTTAAAAATTCAATATCTTTTGATAAAAAAGAGATTTTTTATTGTGGATTTTTGCAGAATGCTTCGAAATCGTGGGGTTTTATGCCCATTCAAAAAATTAAAAAATTTGATTTTACGGCAAAAACATTTGGTCGCCGGTGAGATTCGAACTTGCACGTTCATAGTCAAAAGCCGTGAACACTACCACTCAGCCATAGTGACAAGCAGTTTGGGAAACAACTTTTTTACGTTATATTCTATCAATTTTAAACCATAATTATCATTTTTTAAATAGAATATAACGTAAAAAAGTTTGTTTCCAAACAGCTTGTCACCATGGTTGAGTGGTAGTGTTTACGGTTTTTGATTATAAACGTGCAAGTTCGAATCTCACCGGCGAACAAATATTTTTGCAGTAAAATCAAATTTTTTAATTTTTTTGAATGGGCATAAAACCCCACGATTTCGAAGCATTTTGCAAAAATCCACATTAAAAATTCTTTTTGTTATCAAAAGATATTGAATTTTTAAATCTCGCTAATTCGCTGAAACACCCTGTAAGCTTAAGTCTAAGCCTAAGCCTAACCACTGAATCGTTATCGTTGCCTAGAGAATCGTGTTTGAAGTTGGCGATTTTTGAAATCTGTGTATTACAACGAAAACATGAATGCAGTGGGGGGGGGCCACCCACGTGAAAAATTTTTCTGGAAATGATCCCTCTAGGGGTAAAAACATGTGGGGGGGGGGAATCCGAATTCAACATTTTCAAAGCGAAAAAACACTTCCCTGGTTCAGGAAAGGCCTGTGCATTGAAGCGAAAAGTCAAAAAATCGCATTTTTGCGACTTTTTGCTTCAATACACAGGCCTTCCCTGAATCAGGGAAGCATTTTTTCGCTTCGTAAATGTCAAATTCGGATTCCCCACATGTTCTTACCCCTAGAGGTGTCATTTTTAGAAAAAAAAATTTCGAAAATTTTTTCACGTGGTTAGCCCCTCCCCCCTATTGTGTAGTAGTTTGAAAACCATTATTTTAACCACAAATCTGTGATAAAGCATGTGCGAAACTTGCAGACTCATGTCATAATAAAACAAAAAGTTGAATGCAATTGGCGAAATTTGAAGAATGATTTCCATTCCTCATTGATTTGAAACGAGCGAAGAATGCTGGCTTGATGGTCGATTTGTGTTATTGATAGAGTGTCCATGTGGCACTTTCGTCCAGCAGGCGCATATTTACAGAGTAGAAACTGGCTATTTGAAGTTCCAATTTATGACTTTTTATTTCAATAAACTTTTTTAAAAATTTATCGGCAAATATCAATCTTGGCTTTGATAGCATTGGCGTAAATTTGTTGTTGCTTTTAATTGTTTCCTTTCGAAGAGGTCAGTCCATTCGGAAAAAACGCTATGAAAAAATGATATATTCGGAAAGATCATGAAAAATGGAGCATTTTTTGTTTTTACGGCATCCTCTGAATCGTTTTCCCCATCGAGATAAGTGCATTTGAAAATATGAATTCGCGTATATGTTTTCGTTGTAATAATCAAACTTTTTTGAATTTTTTGTGGAAAAATCATGAAAAAATAGCATCAATCGATAGAGAATTTTATGCTGAATAACTTTGCTAATTGAAGTTTGCGTAAAAAATTATTTTCTCCGATCAAAAATGCAAAATAAGTTTAAATTCATGCAGGGTTTTCGTTTTAATATACAAAAATTCAAAAACTTAAACTTGGTCGGAGAAAATAATTTATTACGCAAACCTAGATTAGCAAACCAAGTTGTTAGTAAAAAATTCTCTGTCGATTGATGCTAATTTTTCACGATTTTTCCACAAAAAATTCAAAAAAGTTTGATTATTACAACGAAAACATGTACACGAATTCATATTTTCAAATGCATTTATCTCGATGGGAAAAGCGATTTAGAGAATGCCGTAAAAACAAAAAATGCTCCATTTTTCATGCTCTTTCCGAATATATCATTTTTTCATATGATTGTATCTGAGCGGCCTAGCCCTTTAAGCCATTGAAAAATGAATAAATAGACTTTGCTTTGGAAATTTGCCCAGGGAACATAATCAAAATAAAAAGAATAATGGGGGTAAATTTTTCTAGCAATAAGCGTATTCGCATCAGTTTCCGGCGAAGTGTTCGGAAATTAGTTTGGGCCTTGGATGGGCGAGTAGGAAAACTTGTCGGCCAATTCATTGGTTTTGAATATTTATATAGTCATTTATGTTTTTTGGAAGGCACTTTTTATAAGTTTATAAAAAATGTTTATATTTTGGATTGTGCCATAATTTTCGGGCTTTTGCTATCTGAATGGAATCCCTGAATCAGAATTTTCGTTTCAATAACCCAAAACAATGATCAAATTCGATAAATTTGATGTCGTTTTGTTCGTCTTATTGAGTTTCTTTTTTAAATACACTCAATAATTAAGCGTATTTTGTCAAGAATATAAATTTAGGGTTTTCGTGTCAATATTCAGGCAAATTCAAACCCGTTTCCGGACGCCGTCTGGAAATGAGTTCGGATTTCCGAACAACTTCCAGACGGCTAGCGTCCGAAAATATTAGGTTGTGAAATTTGTGTATTACAACGAAAACATGAAAGCAGTGAAAATTCATCCCTGAATCAATAAAAGTTGTGTATTGACGCGAGAATTCAAATTTTTTTTTTTGGCAGTTTTCGTAAGTCGATGTAAAACGAAAACAATTTTTCGGGCTTTCAATTTTATCAATTTTGCCATTTTTGGCGAATTTTTCGATTTTCATCAAAAATTGAAATTTCGATTTTTTCAAAAGCCCGAAAACTATGGTACAACCCAATAGAAATAAAAATTTTAATAACCATCCAAATTTTTTTGGATGGATATTTCTGAAACAGCAAAGAAAATTTGTAGCCTCTCAGAGTGCTTTTTTGTTTGTCTTAATGAAATTGTACCCATTTCGGAAATTAAGGGGGAAAAAGTTCAAGTAGCTTGCAGGTGAAATGGGAATTTGCTTTCATAACATCATTCAAATTCTCCCATGCTCATTTCTCATAAACAGTAGCGGCTTTCCTATTTGTGCTTCATTTAAAATTTATTATCCCGCAAGACGTTTTTTATCCATATTGTTTCCCAACATGGGTTTCTAGTTTCATTTTTTCAGGCTGAAAAATTAGTTCCGCGCCAAAAGTATCTTGTATTTTTGCTTGGAAATTTGTATGTAAGCGTGAAAAAACGCTTCCTTGATTCAGGGAAAGCAGTATATTTAATGAAGCGAAAATGTAAATAGTTCGAATTTTCGTCGGAAACCGGCTGTCTAGGGTTTTTCTAGCGGGAAATCGATTGTGCGCATTCCCGAAGCGTGAAAATGCTTCCCTGTTGCAGAGAAGCTAGTTGGTGTTGTCCATTTTCGCTTTAATACGCCCACCACCTTCCCTGAATCAGGGGAGAATTTTCACGTATCGGGAATGCGCGCAATCTATTCCCCGCCTAGAAAAACCCCTAAACAGCCGGGTTTACATCGAAAAATCGAATTTTAGTCCATTTTCGCTTCAATACACACATCTATTTCCCTGAATCAGGGAAGCGTTCTCATGTTTCGGGAATAAGCGCAATCTTTTTTTTTGCTTCTCTGACCCTGATTCAAGGTAGGGGCTGATTGACTAAAATTCGGATTTTCATCGGAAAACCGGGTTCCATGTGGGGAATCGTTTGCGCGCATTTTTCTCATAAAAATCCAAAGTTTAATTTTCGCTTCACTACACGGATTCCTGCCCTGAATCAGGGTCAAAGAAGCGTTTTCAAGGTTCGGAAATGCGCGCAATCGATTCCCCGCATAAAATTACCCCTAGAGGGTCACTTGTTACATAAAAATGCTATCATGATCCTAATTCAGGGAAGGGCGGGTGTTTTGAAGAGAAAATTAGTGTCAAAAAAAATCCGAATCGACTAAAATTCACATATTAATTTGATCGTCGTCTCGACGAAAAAGAATTTGCAATCATTTGAACGCTAATTTTCTCTTCAAAACACCCACCCTTGCCTGAATCAGGATCATGATAGCATTTTCATGTCGTAATAATGCGCGCAAACGATTCCCCGCATGGAAAAATCCCTAGACAGCCGGTTTTCCGACGAAAATACTAATTTTAGTTCATTTCGCTTCAAAGCAATCACCCCTACCCTGAATCAGGGTATAGATCTAGGGTTGGGCAGTATAGTCCACTCGAAAAAAAGTTGCCATGATTTGTATATATTCGATAAGTTCATGAAATTTTGAGCATATTTTGTTTTTACGGCACCTTCTGAATCGTTAATGGCTTCGAGAAAATCGTATGTGAAGTTTTTCACCTGTGTATTACAACGAAAACATAAACACAATCCCTGAATCAATAAAAATCCGTATATTGAGAAGAAAATAATTCAAAATCCTTGAGCATTAAGAAAAAAAATAAACACAGCATTTTTTATAACTCGACAAGGCGAGTAAAATGACACTAAAATTATCCAACTTGGAAATTGTTTTAGGTTATTGAAACGAAAACATGAATCAGGGTTTTCGTTTCAATAACCCAAAACATTGTTCAAATTCAATAATTTTGGTGTCATTTTATTCGTCTTGTCGATCTATAAAAAATGCCATCTTTCTTTTTTTAATCTAAAAAAGCAAAAAAGTTAAAAACAATCGGGACGCAAGCGGGATTCGAACCTCCAACCTTAAAGTGCAATCATAGAGTCTTAACCATTTGACCATGAAGTCACTTTTTTATAACTTTCGGGAGCCGTGGATGACATATTTCCTAGATATTTTTTCCAAGTTCATTTGCACATTTGAATGATCAATGGGAGAGAAAAAAAAACTTATCTGCAATCTAGGTGCCTAATTAACGTCGTTCGCCGGATTTCCAGCTGAAAACATAATAGATTCTTTGTCTTGATCCCTGACTAGCCTTCTCACGATCCATTTTTTAGTGCCGACAAACGTTAATTAATTGAATTTTTTCTCCCATAATATAGCACTCATGCTTGGCGTCATCTAAGCTATACACGTTCATTTTCAGCCTATCGTCGGGGTGATGTGTTTGAGTAGTTATTAATAGTGTTTAGGTTCATGCAGAAAGTGCGACTAATTCTATTTTCCATCTAGAAGTAATACCCATTCCGGCTTTTACATACGAATAAAAAAATGGCTGCAGGTGCAAGATTGGGAGCGTTTGGATTCAATGATAAGCCGAAATACACACTGTATTCTTCGAGTCGTAAGTTTTTATTCAAATTTTCGATGAAACTTTTTTTTAAGTATATAAGTTTCATCAAATGGGTTACAACAAATTGTCTAACAAAATAAAAGTACAGGGTGTTTCGAAAAAAACCAGAATTTGGGCTATTTTTTCATGTTTTTTCGAAAAATTCGCCAAAAATTAAAAAATCGTCAAAAATTGGAAAAATCGTGAAAAATTGGTTAAAAATTGAAAAATTCATCAAAAATTGAAATTTCATCAAAAATTCGCCAAAAATTGAAAAAATTCGTCAAAAACTGAAAAAATTCGAAAGATTCGCCAAAAATTGGAAAAATTCGAAAGATTCGCCAAAAATTGAAAAAATTTGTCAAAAATTGAAAAATTCGCCAAAAACTGAAAAAATCTTCAAAAATTCGAAAAATTCATCAAAAATTGAAAAATTCGTCAAAAATTGAAAAATTTGTCAAAAATGGCAAATTTGTCAAAATTGAAAAATTCGTTAAAAATAAAAAATTCGTAAAAAATGGCAACAATTTTTTTCAAAAATATTAAAAATGACCCATGTAAGGATAATTTTATGCGGGAAATCGATTGCGCGCATTCCCGAAGCCTGAAAATGCTTCTCAGATCTTCATTCAGGAAAATAAGTGTGTATATAAAAGAGAAAAATACAAAAATACACTTACTTTCCTGAATCAGGATCTGGGAAGAAGCATTTCCGAGATTCAGGAATGCGCGCAATGATTCCCCGCATGAAATTACCCCCAGAAATATGATTTTGAGGGAGAAATTTCAAAATTTTTCGATTTTCGCTTCAACACAAAACACTCATTTCCCTGAATCAGGGTCAAGAAAGCATTTTCAAGCTTCGAGAATTCGCGCAATCGATTTCCCGCATAAAATTTCTTCTATATGTTTCATTTTAGAATTTTTTTAAAAAATTTTTCGAGTCGAAAAAACATGAAAAAATCGAATTCCGGTTGTTGTTATACACTCTGTAAGCAATTTGTCTTTCATGATTTCATTCGAAAGAGCATGTGGTTGTTTAATTTCCTTTCTAAAGTCATTATGGGCTTCTCGCGAAAAAATAGTCAATCTGAAAATTAAAAATTCGTATCGATCAACTCCTCATTTCTGTCTAAGAGCGTATTCTTCAACAAATTTATTTTCGAGAATCCAGTTGTTTTGTTTCGCATTTTTGTTCGGTTAATTACTTTTCTCATGTCTTGTATGGTTGTTGAAGTCCTTCTAAAGGACCAGAGTCCACTCGGAAAAAAACCCCTGTATAAAAATAGTTTTTTCGAAAAGACCATGAAAAATGGAGCATTTATCGCTTTTATGACAACATCTGAATCGTTGTAGTTTTCGAGAAAATTGCGTTTGAAACTTGAATTTGTGCTCATATTTTCGTTGTAATACACAAACTTTTTAAAATTTTTCCGAAAAAATCGTAAATTTCATTGTAAATATCTTTACTATGTAAGATTAATAATGGTTAACGTTTAAAAAATTTTCATTTTTTGGGCAAAAAATTTAAAAAAGTGCATGTTTTCGTTGTAATAAACAAACTTTTTCAAATTCTTTGCACAAAAACAGCTAATTTAAATTGCGTGTCTTTTGTTAAGTCAACGTAACTATGTAAAATACATAGTTACGTTGATTGACGACGAGGGAAATAGATTCATTTTGCATAATTCGTAAATATTAAATGCGCGGTGTTCGTTGGTTTGTGCATCTTTGTGTGCTATCTCAGTAACCTTAAGTCCACGGCAGCTTAGATCCAGGCATTTAATTCATTCTCACCTATTATATGAGTCTGAAAAGACTTTTAAACCCCATTTCCCGTTGAACGCCAAAAAAAGTTGGCCACCCATAGCCTAGTGGCTAAGGAAGCCGCCAGTCTGTTCTGGCAAGTTAAGCAACGTAGGTTTGATCCCGCTAGGGCAAAATTTTGATTTTCAACAAAAAATTTTTACAAATAATGGAGCAAAAATTTTTTACTTCATTTATTGCCTTTCCATAAACTATTATTAAACTCTGTGTCCTGGTGCGCGCGTGGCCTAATGGTTAGGACGCTGGTCATTCATGTTATTGGCGCGGGTTCGGTCCCACTAGGGTCGAAATTTTTTATTTTAGAAAAAAGTTATAAAAGCGTACAAAAAAATTTTTTGCCTATCAAATTTTTGGAGAAAAAATTTTATGCGCCATATGGGCTGGCCCTGTCGGAGTCGAAACACGACCATGCAGGAATGCGTATTTTCCCCCGTCAAACACGACCATGAAGGGATGCGAATTTTTTCTGTTAAACACGACCACGCAGGGATGTGAAATTTTCCACCAAACACGACCACGAAGAGATGTGAATTTTTCCCTCCAAACACAACCACACAGGGATGCCTATGAAAATTTCTTTTTTTTCTTGTGCGATTTTGTCGTTCATTTAATTTCTCAGACATAGTTTTTTTTCTTTATAATTAAAAAAAATTTCCTTTTATGAATACTTGTGAGAAAGAAAATTTTTTACTCAAAATGTCATGTACAAAAATTTACGACATCGTTTTGAGACAGATAAAAAATTTAAAGCACCAGTCCACTTTTGGGGAGGAAGATGCCAGGTGATAGAGCATAAAATTTCGAGCATTTTTTGCTTTTACGGCACTACTTGAAAATCTACCCGTAAAAAGTTATGATTTAAACAAAAAAATTTTTAAATGAGTTTCAACATTGAAACGAAGTGGATCAATCAAGTTATTTATTGAAACGATTTAATAAAAAAATTAAAAATATTGAGAGAAAAATAAATACAGCATTGTTTATAACTCGGCAAGACGAATAAAATGGCACCAAAATTATTGAAGCTGAACAATGTTTTGGGTTATTGAAACGAAAACCATGAATCAGGGATTTCGTTTCAATAATCCAAAACAATTATCAAATTCGATAAATTTGATGTCATTTTGTTCGTCTCGCCGAGTTATAAAAAATGCTGTATTTAGTTTTTTTCTATATGTTCAAAAATTTTGAATCTTATAATGATTTATTAAATCGTTTCAATAAATAACCTGATTGATCAAGTTCTTCGCTTCAATGTTCAAACTTATTTGAAAATTTTTTCGTTCGCTCATAACTTTTTACCGTTAGATTTTCAAGTAGTGCCGTAAAAGCAAAAAATGCTCCAAATTTTGTGCTCTATCACATGGCATCAAAAACACAAAAGTGGTCATAAAATAATTTTCAGCTCTCTCTTCATTTCGAGACAAACCCGAAACGGCAGACGAAAATCGTCAGCCTTCAGTTCGCACTGGTAAAGGCTATGGTGTTGCCCTGATTAGTAACGAAACCGCGTGTGCCAGGTTTAAATTAAGGAAGGAAATGTTACGGAAAAGGTTATTGGTAAGCAAAATATACTCAATGTTTGGAGCTACTACACAATAGGGGGCACCATCCACGTAAAAAATTTTCGATAATGTTTTTTCTGAAAATGCGAATTTGATATTTACGAAGCGAAAAAATGCTTCCCTGATACAGGGAAGGTCTGTATATTGAAGCGAAAAGCTGCAAAAATGCGATTTTTGCGACTTTTCGCTTCAAAATTGAAAAATTCCCTGAATTGAAAAATTCGTCAAAATTTGAAAATTCAAAAAAATTGAAAAATCGTCAAAAAATGAGAATTTATTCAAAATCGAAAATTCGTCAAAATTTGAAAAATTAAAAAAATTCATCAAAAATTGAAAAATTCGAAAAAATTGAATCGTCAAAAATTGAGAATTTCGTCAAAAATCGAAAATTCGAAAAAATGAAAAATTCATCAAAAATTAAAACATTCGTCAAAATTGAAAAATTCAAAAAAATTTGAAAAATCGTTAAAAATTGAAAAATTCATCAAAAATTGAAAAGAGAAATTTTTTCTGACACTTCTAGGGGTTAAAACTTGCGAGGACCCCGAATTTGACATTTTTGAAGCGAAAAAACGCTTCTCTGATTCAGGAAAGGTTGGTGTATTGAAGAAAAACTCGCATTTTTGCGACTTTTCGCTTCAATGAGCAGGCTTTCCCTGAACCAGGGAAATGTTTTTTGAAAATTTTTTCACTTGAGGTGGCCCCCTATTGTGTTAGTAGCTCCCAATGCTTTTATACCATACAATTTTCAGGTTTGCGATTGGAGTGTTTATATTGCCTTGATGGGTCTCGGTCTAGGGGTACTTGATGTGGAGTTGCATTTGGCATTGGATAAATCTGATGATGTATTTGTTAGTGAAGCTATAAAATTTTTTTACTTTTTTTAGCTGGAATATTTCTCGATATTTATACGGATGTCGATTATATTGCTCACGTTGTTCTTGGATCTCCTTGTTGTTGCTTATCACTATACAGAGATTCAAGTAAAGTTATACTACTAGTTGGGCAGAAAATAATTTTTTTCTTCCTTGACCCTGATTCAGGGAGTTGGTGTATTGACGCGAAAATCGAAAAAATTTCTAAAATTTCTATTCGTCCGGAAAGCATCCATCTGAGGGTAATTTTATGTGGGGAATCGATTGCACCCGTTTTCTAAGCATGAAAAAATTATCTTGACCCTGATTCAGGGAAATGAAAAATTCGTCAAAAATTGAAAAAATCGAAAAAATTGAAAAATTCGTCAAAAATTGAAAATTTCTCTGAAAGCCAGAAAATCTTAAAATGTTTGATTTTCGCTTCAATACACACACTCCGATTCCCTGATTCAGGGAAACGTTTTCAAGCATTGAAAATGTGCGCAATCGACTCAAATCTTTTCAGATAATGTCTGCCGACACCGGCCATAGTGCATACCAATGCGGGTTTACAAGATTTCGAAGATTGCAAATTTGTATAGAACTTTTTGTTTGCACAATTTGTCCTCTGCCAGGTGCTCTCTTTCCTCTTCAAAAAAATATTGGAAAATGTTTAGGAAATACCGAAATTCCATGGCCCCTGCTTGAAACAGATCTAATTCCTCATAAGCCCTCAAAAATGCCACTGTATGTCCTCTTAACAGTGCCGATGTTTTTTCGTTTGTACTTACTGGGAAGATATGTGGTCTTGCATTCGTATATGATTCGGGTATACTTTGAAAATTTACATTTAGAATTCGAAAAAATTGAAAAATTCGTCAAAAATTGAAAAAAATGATATAAAGTCCATTTCCGCCGCCAATGGGAAAAAAGTCCGGAGACAATGGTCACGTGGTCCAAGACGCCGCCCGTCCGATCTGACAAGTTAGGTAACGTTGGACCCATACATGGGCAAGCAGGGGGGTACTGGTTCCCAAAATACGAATTGGTCCCAAAGGTTACTGTCGACCAAAAAAAACGTCGACAGGCGAAAAAGTCGAAATACGAATTCGTATACGAATTGGAAATACGAATTCGTATATATGTTTTGCCGTCAAAATACGAATTGGTCCACTAATTTTTCCTCCGATACGACGAATTAGGGGGAGGGGGGTACAGTACCCAAAAAAATTTTTGCTCTATTGTTTGTAAAAGAATCTTTTTAAAAATCACGATTTTTGCTCTAATGGGATCGAACCTGCAGGCTTAATGTTGCCTAACTTGCCAGATCGGACGGACGGCGCCTTGGACCATTTGCCGCCGGACTTTTTTCCCATTGGCGGCGGAAATGGACTTTAGAGTGGTAAATTTAGGATCCGGCAACAAGAGCGATTGCTTCGTTCAATAGAATCTCTGTGGATTTTTCATTTGTTTTGAAGACTTTAATCTATGACATGCCCATGACTGTAGTTGTGGTAACAGCTTTAACCTTTTGGCTGGCTATGAGCTGGATGATGACTCAATGTGAAAGGTAACTTTGAAGCTAAAACACAATAGGGTGGGCGAACACTCACGTGAAAATTTTTTCCTGGAAATGACCCCTCAAGGGTAAAAACATGCGAGGGAATCCAAATTTGACATTTTTGAAGCGAAAAAACGCTTCCCTGATTCAGAGAATGCCTGTGTATTGAAGCGAAAAGTCGCAAAAATGCGATTTTTGCTTCAATACACTAGCCTTCCCTGAATCAAGGAAGTATTTTTTCGCTTCAACAATGACAAATTCGGATTCATCGCATATTTTTTCCTCTAGAGGTGTCATTTTCAGAAATAATTTTTCGAAAAATTCTCCCCCCCCCCACCCTATTGTGTAGTAGCTCTCAAAGTTTAGCCCAGAATCATGCAAATTTTTTTGAGAAAACAGAATTTGAACAACTCATTTTAGATATGCCACAGGGAATGTCTTTTCAAATCCACATTATTTTTTGGACTATGCATGGTTCGAAGCTGTGGTAGGACTTGGTTTTTCAAATTTTTTTCTAGATTTATAATGCTTTTAGACATTCTTTGCTATAGGCTATGGCGACATAACAGTCGAAACATATTGTGGTCGTGGATTGGCTCTTTTGACCGGTCTTGTTGTGGGTTTTTTATGTTGTTTTTGCGGGGGGGGTTGCACGCCCAGTACGCTTCTCAAAAAATTTTTTGCTTCAAATTATCTAATTTTTGATATTTGGGAGATTTTCGGGCACGCGAAATCGATTGGCACAAGTCTCGAGTTCTGAAAAAATTTTCATAACTTCCTATCGAGGTACCCCATGTTCAACCCCCCCCCCACGAGTACCAAAAATCACCCAATTTGGAGAAAAAAATTTTTTCGAGAAGCGTACTGGGCGTGCACTCCTTTAAAATATTTATATGAGGATTTTAGGGTGCTGTGATCTCCTCTATTATTACAGTACTCATGGGAAGAAAACTGCTTTTATCTTTATCTGAAAGAAGAGTCAATCAAGTTATTGCGGAATCTCAACTTTCTAGCTTGTATTTTTTTGAAATTTTCCATTTTTAGGGGCTGTCCAGATATTACGTTATCAATATTTTCGGATTTTTTTACCTCCCGCCCCCAAAAGTTATCAAATTACACTAACGTTATAAACTTTTTGTGGAGACTCCCCTGATTCCCCTCCTCCCAACATGATAACATAATATCTGGAGGGCTGACTCCCCTCTCCCCCCCCCCAACATGATAACGTAATATCTGGATTGCCCTTTGTACTGTTAAAGGTGGTGCAGATCGAGGCCCGATCTCGGCTGGGAAAAATTTTTTAAAATGAACTAGGGGTAATTTTATGAGGGGACTCGATTGCAACCATTTTCAGAGTGCGAAAACGCTTTCCTGGCCCTGATTCAGACAATCTTAGGGTATTTTTTACTACTTCTTGAAATGGTTTCACAATAAACGCTTCGCATTTCTTTCCAAAAATACCCTAAAATTGCCTGAATCAGGATCAGGAAAGCGTTTTCATGCTCTGAAAATGGTTGCAATCGAGTTCCCTCATAAAATTACCCCTAGTTCATTTAAAAAAATTTTTCCCAGCCGAGATCGGGCCTCGATCTGCACCCTCTTTAAAAAAATATTTTTTAAAGCTTGATTTTCTAACCTTTAAACATTTCCTATATTTTTAGACACAAACATGCAGCCGCTCGAGTTCTTCAATGTACATGGCGAACATGTTTATGGCAGAAACGATACGAAAGTAGTGGAAGACAGGGTAGAAAAATCAATAGTTTTCACTTGCGCAATGCTCAACGCAACCTGCTTCAATCTATCTTTGAGTAAATCTTCATCCTTTTTTAAAGGACCAGTCTAGCGGGAAAAAAAGTTGCCATTTTTGTTGATATGTGGAAAGTTCATGACAAATGGAGCATTTTTTGTTTTTACGGCATGCTCTGAATCGTTATAGTTTTCGAGATAATTGCGTTTGAAATTTGAATTTGTTACAAACTCTTCGTTGTAATACACAAACTTTTTTGAATTTTTTAAGGAAAATTCGATTTTTTAATTTGTCTTAAAATAAACAATTTAGCTATAATTTTTTATAGCTAAATGAGACGAGCCAAATGACACCAAAATTATCCAATTTGAACATTGTTTTGGGTTATTGAAACAAAAACATGGATCAGGGTTTTCGTTTCAATAACCCAAAACAATGTTCAAATTGGATAATTTTGGTGTCATTTTGTTCGTCTCATTTAGTTATAAAAAACTGCTATAATGCTCATTTTATGAAAATTTGAATTTTTTGAAAATTCAAATTCTTTTGAAAATTTCAATTTTTCACACAAAATCAATTTTTCATAAAAATTCAATTTTTTTCCAAAAAATTCGTTGCAAAAATCGATTTTTCCACAAAAAATTCAAAAAAGTTTGTGTATTACAACGAAGAGCTTGTAACAAATTCAAAATTTCAAACGCAATTATCTCGAAAACTACAACGATTCAGAACATGCAGTAAAAACAAAAAATGCTCCATTTTTCATGAACTTTCTGAATATCAACAAAAAATGACAACTTTTTTTCTCACTGAACTTGAAATCCAAAATTCACAAATTTAGTTTTCGAAAATGCAAGTGGAGGTTGAGATTAAGACAAGAAGATGAAGATGATATAATTACAATTAGACGAGTATAAATTCCGTTTCCTTTAACGTCAGGATTTCAAAAAACCGTACTTTTGCGTTTTTTGGTGAAAAATTTTCAAAAATCATCTATAAGGGATATTTGCATGCGAGAAATCGATTGTACGCATTGAAAAATCTTAAAAACGGCTTCCCTGACCCCAAATCAGCCCCCAAAAAACCGGATTTTTGCAATTTTTAATTAATTTTTTTGCGCTGATTTGGAGTCAGGAAAGCGTTTTCAAGATTTTTCGATGTGCGCAATCGATTTCTCGCATGAAAATACCCCTTATAGGTGATTTTTGAAAAAAAATTTATTGAAAAATTTTCACCAAAAAAACGCAAAAGTACGTATTTTTTTGGTTCACCCTGTGAGCCACTGCCCAAATCCGAGACGTTCCAGGAAACAGAGTTTATTTTAACATTTTAAATTTTATATACCGTAAAAATTCTAATAGAGCCGACCCTAGTGGGAAAAACATAAGGTTATGACCTCATGTTTTTCCTTATATTTTTCAATTTTTTTGGATTTTTAGTGGATTGAAAAATAGAGCCCCATGGGGTTCTATTAGAATTTTTACGGTATGTTACGGGAAAATCTGATCAGTTCAGATTTTTCTGGGAAAAAGGCTTAGCCTAAGGCTAAGTCTAAGCCTTAGCCTAACTGTAAAGGGTCGCAACTTAAAATCCGGCTATGAAAAATCGACATCCATAGTATGAAAGAGCATGGTTTAAAACCCCCAACGCGATATTTTATTTTACCCTCACTTAATGGGAAGTTAGCTATATTGGTAGCTAAATTTCCAAAAAACTTTTTAACTGTTGATTTGATCCAATTTAAATCCCTTTATTTAACAACCCACCCATAGTGAGGTGGTAGGTTCCTTGACTTTGTGCCAAGTGTTTCAGTGTTTAATACCTTTCGCCGCACAAATTTTTTTGCCTTTTCATAAAAATGTTTAAATATGATTTTAATTACAGTGTGGCCCAAAAAAAATTGCAATTTTCGATTTTTGAATCCGGGGAGCATAGCATAATGGCTAAAGCTCTCGCTTTGCACTCCGAAGGNTGGCCCAAAAAAAATTGCAATTTTCGATTTTTGAATCCGGGGAGCATAGCATAATGGCTAAAGCTCTCGCTTTGCACTCCGAAGGGTGAGGGTTCGATCCCGGAGGTCGAAATTATAAATATCATAATTCAAGATCTCATCATACAAACTACAAAAAACTTTTAGCTAATTCAAGATTTTTTGTAGCTTGTAAGATAAGATCTTGAATTATGATATTTATAATTTCGACCTCCGGGATCGAACCCTCGCCCTTCGGAGTGCAAAGCGAGAGCTTTAGCCATTATGCTATGCTCCCCCGGATTCAAAAATCGAAAATTGCAATTTTTTTTGGGCCACCCTGTAATTTTTACGAATTTTTTATTTTTTAAATTATTATTTTATAATTTGAATATTTTTAAAAATAAAAAATTCGTAAAAATTAATTAAAAATCATATTTAAACATTTTTATGAAAAGGCAAAAAAATTTGTACGGCGACCGGAATCGAACCATGAATCACTTGGTACAAAGTCAAGGACACTATAGTCTGTTTCAAATTTCGGGCAAAAAAGTTGTATACAGCGTAGCAAATTGATAAAGCTTTCGCTTCGCACTCCGAAGGGCGAGGGTTCGATCCCGGAGGTCGAAATCAGAAATATAATCCAAGATTTCATCATACAAACTACAAAACAATCTATTATGATATTTTTGATTTCGACCTCCGGGATCGAACCCTCGCCCTTCGGAGTGCAAAGCGAGAGCTTTATCACTTTGCTACGCTGTATACAACTTTTTTGCTCGAAATTTGAAACAGACTATACCACCTCACTATGGGTAGGTTGTTATATAAAGGGATTTAAATTGGATCAAATCAACAGTTAAAAAGTTTTTTGGAAATTTAGCTACCAATATAGCTAACTTCCCATTAAATGAGGGTAAAATAAAATATCGCGTTGGGGGTTTTAAACCATGCTCTTTCACACTGTAGATGTCGATTTTTCATAGCCTGATTTTAAGTTGCGACCCTTTACAGTAAGGTTAAATCTAAGCCTAAGGTTAAGTCTAAGGCTATGCCTTTTTCCCAGAAAAATCTGAACTGATCAGATATCCCTGGAAAATCTGATCAGTTCAGATTTTCCCGAAAAAACAGATTTTCTCGTAACATATATAATTTTCGAAATTTTAGGCCTTTTCGGAGACTAAAGAAAGATTGCAAAAGCTTCGCGAAAGACAACATTCACTTTATTGTTCCTTACATTATCTTGCATTACAAGTTGAGCACTTAACTGTAGCAATTTATTCAAAATAAAAATTTAGAGCTATTGTGAATCAGGGGGTCACCCAAGGATCAAAAATCGAAAAAAATTTTCTAAAATTTAAAAAAAATGACATATTTAGGGGTAATTTTATGCGAAAAATCGATTGCATGCACTCCCGAAGCGTGAAAACCTTTATTTGACCCTTAAACATTGAAAAATACATATTTTTAAATGTGAAAATATGGGTAAAAAATACGTATTTTTCAATTTTTAAGGTTCAAATAAAGGTTTTCACGCTTCGGAAATGCGCGCAATCGATTTTTCGCATAAAATTATCCCTAAATATGTCATTTTAAAAAAATTTTAGAAAATTTTTTTTCGATTTTTGACTGTGGGATGATTCACAAATACTCCTGATTCACAATATAATCCTGATTTACAATAGATTTTTGACCCTGGAGTGACTCCTTGATCTTCAAATTTATTGGATAAAGAAAAAATTAACTGAAAATCGGTTTTTTACTGGATGCATTTAGAGTGTGTCGATATAAATCACAACATGTATATAAATGGGGGGTAACAGTCGGAGCCGGTTCTCCGAAAAAAATTTTTTTTTTGAAAATTTTTGTAAAAAATACATTCCTAGAGGTAATTTTATGCGAGAAATCGATTCCGCGCATTCCCGAAGCATGAAAACGCTTCCTTGATCCTGATTCAGGGAAGGAGCTGTTCGAAACCGAAGAGAGATGATGTTAGAAGAAAAAAGGGCTGAGAGAAAACGTACCTCTTCTGAAATAGGTACATTTCCTAGAAGAAGGGGTCTCAAATTTTTGGATTTAAAACGGAATTTGATGCATCCAGTTCGAACACAGACGAGGGCTCATATGAAGTGTCATCACAGGAAAACGGCGACATAAAACTGTCTCAAGTATATTATGATTCGTTTTTTTTATTTGATATAGTTTATGTGATTCATGATAAAATAAAGAGGTATGAAATAGAATCGACTCTAAGGCGCCATTTATACTTCGCGCGTCTTCACGGCGCGTCTTCGTCAGCGTCTTGCGTCTATCTCGGTCAATTTAAATCCGTTAGGGCTGAGCGATAGCTCATTGAATTCCTGAGATCACGGCAAACAACTTTGTAGAACATCACTTTTTATGAAAAAATTACTGGGCTGAATAAAATGCAAGACGCTAACGAAGACGCTTGGACGAAGACGCAGCCAGCGTCTTGCATTTTAATCAGCCCAGTAATTTTTTCATAAAAAGTGATGTGCTACAAAGTTGTTTGCCGTGATCTCAGGCATTCAATGAGCTATCGCTCAGCCCTAACGGATTTAAATTGACCGAGATAGATGCAAGACGCTGACGAAGACGCGACGTGAAGACGCGCGAAGTATAAATGGCGCCTAAGGCGCCATTTATACTTCCGTCGTGTAGCGACGCGTCGTACGACCGAACTATAAACGCTGTCGTACGACATGTCGTACAACGTATGGTATTACATAAATCCTGGAATAGGGTGCAAAAATCCTGGCATAGGGTGTCAAATTGGTGTTATTTGAGAGGTCTAATATAAAGGAGTGTTATAGCGTTAAAAAAATTGTGGGACGAATCTCTCTGGAGATGTACGATTTTTTCAAGATGGGGTTCTTTATGTGTTATTATAAGGTATGTACCTTTGAGGGTGGCTAACTTTTTATAGGAAAATATATTGCTAATAAATTTGGTATAGAAAGATTCCTCGCATGTTGGGGCGTCTTTAAAGGGGGGGGGGAACCACTTTCATGAGAAAATCCGGTTTTTAACAGAAACAAAGTTTTTACACGTATGATTAGTCATATATAGGATAAAAATTGCGAGGAATCGATTCCCGCCATTATTTTTTGACTACGATTTCAAAAAAGTGGTCAAATACCTAAAAAAATCGATTTTTTCTAAAATTCAATGTGCAAAAAAATTTCGACTCCGGCGGGAGTCGAACCTGGGTACCAAAAAATAATGTCCATCTACGTTACTGATTGAGCCATAAATGCAAGTTAATATACAACCTTGTAAAATTCATATATTATAGCGATACTTTTGTTTCTGTTAAAAACCGGGTTTTCTCATGAAAGTGGTTCCCCCCTTTAATAATATGATAAATAACTGAAAATCTGACCCAATATTTTATTTTTTTTAGTATCTTGATATAATTTTCGACAAATGGATACTTACTCTGAATCAAATGCCACAGATGTTAAGTTTCTTGGAAAATCAGTATAGAATCGAAGAACAAGAAGATGAAGAATATTATAGTTGTATTTTTTTCAATTAAAATTTCTAAACCAATTTTTAGTGGTTCCAAAAGTAGTAAAGACATCAGAAATTCTGAATTCTTTAAAAGAAAGAAAAATGATTTTATTTATCGATTACCGTGATGACCGAGAACAGTTCATTTATTGTGATAACTATGTTCAAGTTAAGGTGGCAATTGTACCCAAAGATTTGATTTTTAAAAACCAGTAAGCGGTCATCTACATCATAGGTCGACAAGGTGAGGGGGGGAGGGGACCACCCCAGAGAGACTCCCCCTCCTGCCGACCTATGATCTACATAATACGTAATCCAAATTTTTCAATTCAACAGCCTCGAATAAAAAATGAACGGCGCAATCCGATTTTCTTATGACCGCTACTGTCCCCTCAGGATTGTGTAATATGTGAATGACACCTATTTTAAATTGAAAACAAATCAAATTCGAACTTTAGGACTCAATTTACAAAATTTTTTGCGTCTCTCCCGCTTGCTGCAATATCAAAACTGACTATACTTAATGCTTATGATGAAATTGTACTCCTTGGAGAGCATTGTCACTCTGAAGATACGAGAATTTTGTATGGTCTTCTAATGGATGTAATTTTTTAAACTTTCAAGCTATACATGAACATTTTTCAGAAATGTTCATTTTTTTCCCTTACGATTTTTTCGAAATTTTTTATTTTTGGCTATGATGGATGGATGAATGGAAAATTTGGGCCGATAAATGATTGATGGGGGGGGGGGTAATTTACCACATTTATGGTTTCTAATGTCCTTCCTTGGGGTCAAAATATATAAAAATCCTATTGGTCTCATTAAATTTTTTTAAGAGTAAATTCAAATTGAAATCTAAACCAAGATTCCTAGAATATGGAATTAAAGGATGGACAATAGTAGCTCCTGATTTGTATTGTACTAAAGATGAATTTTACAATTGTTATTGGGATGAAGATACAAATCTAATGCTCGAAGGATTAAGTAAGTTAATCGAAAGACTACAATAGATAAAAAAAACTTAAGCGTTCAAAAAAATTCTTATCCGTCTAAATTTTTATATTCAAGGGTTTTCTATATGGAAAACTCGAATCTGAAGGATTTGTTGATGTTAACCACTAGAAATTACCCCACTGAGGGGCATACTTATAAAAAGGATCATAAATTTATATTCCCTGAATCAGGGTCATGCAAACAAATTTATATAACAACAATTCGGTTAATCGATTCCCCGCCTGGAAAATCCATTATCAGTATTTGAATAAAGGTTTATTTATTCGAATTGCCACAGCCCTTCTAAACAGTCAATTTGGCATAACTATTTCACCTCCTCCTCTAGAGGACAAAAATCAGGAAAGATCATAAGGTCTTATGTTTTGGGCGCTAGAAGGCCGGCTAAAAATTATACAAGAGCTATGCCTTATGATTTTCGTTGCTACCCTCTTCTAGACACCCTTCTGCCTCCCCACTGCCCAGGAAAATCTTCTACTACAATGATTTTAATTTTTAACGATTTTTCAAAAACGATCACCCATTCCCGAACAACCCGATATAAACACAAAAATTTAGGCCGCTATTTCAAATTGGAGCCAAGTGATTCGCATAAAAGAGATGCTTCGCTAAAACGAAAAGCTATTCAACCTATAAAGAAATCTCGCAAGCTTGATGAAATATTAAAGAATTTCGAAGCAGTCATAAAATCACCATGTCCACCAAAACCAGATGAAAATCAATCACATCGCTCAAGAAGCCCTCTGAAACCGAGTGGATTATCCAAAGGTTTTTTACTAAAGTCTTCTACTGCTTCTTCCAAGAGTACATCTACTCCAAAGAAAGAAGAATCTAGTTCAGTGTCGAAGAATTTTTCTATGGCACCAGAGAATCTGAACTATGAAGACTATGATAGTGATTATTTTTATCCAAAAGAAGATATTGATGAAGACGCAAAAGAACTTTTGGAATCTTATAAAAAAGATATCCAATTATCAGAAAATTTGAGTAAAATGTTAGGTTGTAGCGGCATGAAAAATTTAAAATGGGACGGGATCGAACTTGATTGGGAATTTGGAAATGCATTAAACGAAATACAAGAAAATGAGATTCTGAAATCTAGAGAGCCGCAAATTTCGCAAGAAACTTCGGAAAAAATTAACTTTGCACTAGAATCTAAAGAAACTACGCCAAAAATTAACATTATACAAGAAGTTAAAGAGATATACGATCTTTCTATAAATGATCTTGAAGTCTGGATTAATGGAGAAGAAGTTATGCCAGGCTCAAAAACTCTTAAGAATCGAAAAAAGAAGCAGAGAAAAAAGAATAAAAAGAAAGATGTTGTTGATGAAAAAGCTATATCTGATTTGGAAAGACCACAATCACCAGAATTTGAAGAAAATAAATCTCTATGTAACTTTCAACATTTATCATAAATTTTTTCATACGGTTTTGTCAATTTTCACTTCAATACACCAACCTGTTTCTCTGAATCATGATTAACGAAGATTTTGGGGCTTCTAGAATGAACGCAATCGACTCATTGCATAGAAAAATCCCATCTGTGACCTTTTCGACCACCTAGCCCTTTTGTACAGAGACATGTCGATTGCGTTAAAATTACTTGCGTCGGTTTTTGATTGCGTCAAAGGTAAATTGCATCATCCGACATTTGCGTCAATTTTTGATTGTGTCGACAGACATTTGCGCCAATTTCAAATTGCGTCAAATTGTTTAACACAGAACAACAATTGACCCAACGAATAATTTTTACACATGAATAATAAAAGCGTGCCGAATTTCGATAAAACATGTTGAACTTAACATATGGCAAATACTTTGGTCGAATCTAAAATATAAGCAAAAATTGACACAAATGTCTGTTGACGCAATTGAAAATTGACGCAAATAATTTTGACGCAATCGACACGTCTCCCTTGTACGATTTATATTCAAAGTCGGCTTAAACACCGGTATAAATTCTGATTTTTGAGTACAGGATTCAGTGTTTATGAGTATGGGGGATACCGTAAAACTTCTAATAGAACCCCATGGGGCTCTATTAGAAGGTGTTAATGATTGCTCTTTTAAAAATCGAGTTTAAATCGGATTTCTTCGAGCGACCACTTTTTGGATAGCTACTGTAGAAAGGAACGTTCTATAAAAGAAATTATTGAAAAATATTTTATTTTCACTGAGTTATGGCCTTTTGAATTTGAGAAAGTTGAAAAAATGACATTTTTTTTCAAAAAATCATATCTCCGTGAAATCGAAGTCTTTGTCAATAATTTCTTTTACATAATGTTCCTCATACGCTTAGCTATCCAAAAAGTGCTCGCTCGAAGAAATCCTATTTAAACTCGATTTTTAAGAGAATTTTTACGTTTACATGGGGTTCTATTAGAAGTTTTACGGTATTCACTCTATAGTGGAAGGCCACTTTGCAAAAAAAGAAAATCAAATTGTACGCAGCCCCAAGGGTTTGCGTGCAATTAATTTAAGCAATATAGAGCTTAATTTTAGATGTAATGCCATCACTAGATAACAACGCTGCTGAACTTGACGAAAAATTAGAAAATTTTGAACAAGAAATTTTAAATGAGGAGCCCATCCAAGTCGAGGAATTTAAAGAAAACGTAATGAAAATTGAACAACAAATACTAGGTAATCGATTATTTGTTAGTTGTGTTTAAAATTGTTAGTAAACGAAGATCAAAAGATTGAAGAAGGAGAAGAAATAAAAAATGCTAAAGATACCAATGATGAAGAAAATAGTCAAATTATATGTGAAGAAGAAAATAGAGAAACTACCAGTGAACAAGCTAAACAAGTTGAAATTGAACGAGAAATCGAAAATTTTGAATGCCCTCCAAGCTCATCCAAAGAAAGTGCTTCTAAAGAAAATTCAAATTTTGAACAACAAAAGCTAGAAATACATAGGCAAGAAACTCAAATGCAACAGGTAGATGAGGTACGTAGCCATATTGGGAGGCGTGAAATATTATACAAGCAATATCATTATGAACTAGAAATTGAAGAAGATTCCATTGGCCATGGATATTTTGAAATTTTTTCTCGATGCCTAAATGAAACTCTGACAGAAGTAATCGTTCAAGATCCATGGATTAGTGAATATTTTCAAGTATTTTCAAAATATTCTTACTCAGCTCCAGAAAGAAACCGAGTAGTGGTCCACAAGGAGAGAAAAAGTAGAAGATCGGAAGAGCGGTTCAGCAGNGGTTTGGATGATGGATGATCACCCATTTTTGCCCCTTGGTGGTCCACAGTAGACTACTGAGGATCACCGCGGACCGCTGAGGTACACACGGGCCACTGAGATCCACAGCAATTCGGTCGATCTCTGCGGTCTACAGTCAATGGCAAACCTCTCGATTTGTTTCTGGAGTCGGATCTTTTTAGCGTTATTATAAAATTAATTTTTAGATAAGAAATTTCGCTTTATTCTGCACAATTTTACACAATCACGCTAAAAAATTGAAGAAGATCTCATTGATAACCAGGGCAGCTCAAGATCTTAGAAATGTTAACATTCAGAGAAAAGCTTTACAGTCAATAACGGAAAGTTTGGAGAAGAATGGTCTGGAAATTAATATCAAATATAAAGATTTTCATGATCGAGAATTCAGGTTGGTAAAAATATTGGCCCACTTGTGTACAATACCCTCTTCCAAGCCCATCACGCAAATTTGGGGGAGGGGGAATTTTCGACCCCCAGTGGGGATAGGGATACTCACTCACATGTCAAGTGCCGTATGAGCTCTCAAGTTTAGGGGTGGCCCTGGCCAAAAAATTTAAAAAATCATAAGGGCCCCCTTATGTTTTTGTCCATTTTTCATGATCGACCACGCAAACGACGCGCCTGGATGTGGCCTACAACCCTATAGAGAGATTTTTAAAATTCGAGTTTAAAAAGTTGAACTTTTG
>OZJO01000230.1:41747-60219 GCA_900406225.1 Acrobeloides nanus
CAAAAGTTCAACTTTTTAAACTCGAATTTTAAAAATCTCTCTATAGGGTTGTAGGCCACATCCAGGCGCGTCGTTTGCGTGGTCGATCATGGAAAATGGATTTATCTGCGAGGACTTGATGGATTTTGAAGATTCCCCAAAGACATAAGAGGAGATCCTTATGATCTTTTTTGGTCTTAAAGGGGTTTTGGGGCGGGGCGGGCCCTAACGCGCGTACGGTACTGCACATGTCTAAGTTTGATTCGAACCCGAAACCTATAAGTGCAAATCCTGGCACACTAACCACTCGGCCATGTGAGTCTGCTTATTTTTTATGATCATATATACCTCGTTTTATTAGTCTCGTTGTGCTGTGTCTAATTGCTTTTTAATATTTCGAATTTCCTCCAATTTTCGCCAAAAAAATTGCCTTGCAATAATCCTAAAATTGAAATTTTAGGTTCAATAATGGATGGAAAGTGATAATCGGAAGAGGATTGGACATCTACAAAAAAGTCGAACTCGAAAGTCTAGAATATTTTAATCCCAATCTCCGTCCTTGTAAAGCAACTAAAGTTGATTATATTAGGATTCAAATGTAAATTTATTGTTTTTATTCTAAACTGATGAATTGTGCCTTATACATTTAAAGGTGTCAGAATTAAAAATCTTGGAAACCCCTTCATGATCAGTCTAAATCGCCGAATTGCTTTCTTTGAAGCTTCAGAGGATCAAGAGGACGCTTATTGGATCCTCTAGAGCTTAGTAGATTCCACTGGGATCGATTTAGGCTGCTTTTTGAGGGGGTGGATTTGAGAGGGAAGTCTGAAAATTTTTAAATCCGACGTCCTTATATTAATTCTGCCTAAAAATATTTAGTATATACCAAGTTGATAAAAACAGATCAACCATAGTAAAGTGACAAGCATCTCACTTTGCACTAGATGATCGAGGGTTCGATCCCGCTAAGATGAAAATTTTGATTGTTTCAAATAAGGTTGCTAAAGGAAACTCCTTTTGAAATTACATGAAAATTTTTACTTACATTATTTTTCAATTTTGACCAATGCGTGACCCTATACGCAACCACTGGAAGTTTCTTTTAAAAACTTGTTTGAATTTTTCAAATAAAATTTTCGCCATCAAAATCGATCCCTCGGCCATTTGAGTGTAAAGTGAGATGCTTGCCACTTCACCATGGTTGATCCTTTTTTACATCTTACTAGGAAATGCCGTAGCTATCATTTTTTTAAAGATGGATTAAACTTTACAGCAGCATCTCGAATAGCACATTTTCAACTTAAAAGTGTTATATCCCTTCAATCATAAAAGATTTTTGATCAGGATCTTTTTTTAAAATATTCTACGCATATTGATAAATATTTTTTAAAAAGACTCCGACTAAAATCTTTTATCTTTTAGGAGATATAACACTTTGAATTTGGACATACACTCTTCGAGATGCTGCTGTAAAATTTACTTCCCCTTTAATAAATATTTGAATAAAATAATAGAAATTATATATATCTTATACCATCGATTTGTTTCTATTTCATCAGATGCAACTTTAGTTGAGGTGCTAGATTGATGTTTCATGAAAAATGATGTTCTACAAAGTTGTTTCTTATAATGTGGAGGGTGCCTGGCAAAAAAAAGATTTTTTGGATCCGATCGTTACTTTTTGAGAAGATTAATTTTTCGTCATTTTTTAGTTGTTTTTTAGAAATGACGTTTGCTGTGGTATTAATTTTGTGAGATGCGGTTTTTTATTCAAAAGTAGAGAGTTTATGGAGTATAATAAAAAAAGATTAAATTTTTTGACCACAGAAGTTGGCGAAAATCGATTTTGAAATTTCACGTTGTTTTCACGTTGAAATTTTGAATTCTGTAATGTTGTATTTTTCGTTTCAATGTTCAAATTTTATTGAATCAGGCAAATTTTGTATAATAAATATCTCCGGGCAGTGTTGTCCCGTGTACACATGTGTACACACTGTGTACACATGAGTACTCGTGAGTTGAACACATTGACCCAAAATTTTCTTTTGTCGTGAATAACAAATCTATAAAGGAAATAAATTCAAATTCAATTCCTACGACGATTTCGCTCGTGTGTACACAACACGTGTACACATGTGTAGCGGGAAAATGATAAAATGAGGTTTAGCGAGCGCGTTTTGCAAAAATCTAAAGATTTTTGGGATAGTTAAAATTGGGGGGGGGGATACCACATGAATATAGGGGATGGGATATATCATGATATGGTACTCGATCGTTTTTTCTCATTGAGTTGAGTCGATTGGAGCCGATCCCTATGCCTAAAATTTTATTAGATTGAAATTTTGTTACGCTCGAACATTGGCGCTATAAGAAGTAAAGATTTTTTTCAATTTAAAAACTCGGCGTTTTTTACTATCGTCGAATAGCACCAACAATGACTACCCCAGTGCCGAATGTGTTGTCTAAATTTTACAAACACAGCTCGGTACTACAGGGTTGACATTATTAGGTTCAAGAATAAAATAAGTAGGACTTTCTTTTATTCAATATAGAAAATACAATAACGTAGAAATAGAATGCTTGAACTTTTCTTCACTTAAAATATAGAAAAATTTTATTTGAAGTTACCTTAAATAGCTGCAAAACTAGACATAAATGTCAACAACTACCGTAAAAGAGTACAAATTTTGTTAATTCATTGTTAGACAAATATAGCAAAGTGGTACAGGGTGAAGCAAACAAGTGGAATTTTGTGATTTTTACATGAATTTGAAACCTGAAATTTTTTCTAAAATGACCACTCTAGAGGTAACTTTATGCGGAGAATTGATTGTGCAAATTTCCGAACCCTGAAAATTCTTCCCTGATTCAGGGAAAATTGTGCTTTTGAAGCGAAAATTGACATTTTTCGCATTTTCAAAAACACTATTTTTCCTTGATCATGGTCAGGGAAGCATTTTCAGGATTCGGGAGTGCGCTCAATCGATTCTCCGCATAAAATTACCTCTGGAGAGGTCATTTTTAGAGAAAGAGGGTCCCAAATTCATGTAAAAATCACAAAATTCCTCTTTTTTGCTTCCCCTTGTATATGAATTTCCGACCAGTTTAGTCCAAATAAACAAGGGGTTTAATCACAAGTGCGATTACAAAAAGCGGAGGATTTATGAGAAAGTGGGACAAATCCGTTAATTTTTATGTTTATGTCGAGATCTTTGCTTTAAGCACGCAAACGGAGAAACTTTTTGTATTAGGGTATAATTTTCTGTTTCAAAATATCGGAATAGTGGTTGACCAAATGTAAACGTTAGAGTAGTTAATATAATCTTTATTCTGTCGACGTCTCGGTGATTCACACCTTTCTCAAGACTAAAAAACAGATTAGATAAATGGTTAAATCAAAAATTGACCAGAAAAGAAACAAATTGATAATTTTTTTGGAATATACAAAGAAGTTAAATAGTTTCAATAATCAGAATATAATATTGAAAACCCTGACATTCAGGGACGAAACCATAAATCCTATTTAATGATGAGTTCTAAACCCTCTAACTCCTCCTTTCCGTTAAGTTTTGGTTTTAGAGTGAAAATTTGGTAAGACTCTGCCACACGCCTTTCTACAACCTTCCTAGTTTGTGCAAGAATTTTAATGCGCACTAGAGCTGTCACAAAAGTGACAAACTTGTCACTTTTGTGACATTTGTCACAATTTGTGACAAAAACTTTTTCATTTTTCTTTTCACTAAGTTTTTGCTCTTTGATAAGTTTGATAGAAAAGACAACGAAGAAATTTATTATTATTTTTTAGGCTAAAAAAAATGAAAATCCAAAGTGATGTTTTCGATGTTCACAAAATTTCAAAAATAATCTTCGTCCCCTCTGATGTTTTTTGTGTTGAAAAACACTCATTTTTATCTTGAAAATGCTCAGAAAATTACGATTTTTTGGTGAAAAAAAGTCAAATTTGGAACTTTTTTTTTATTTAAAATGGGAAATTTAGGACATTTTGATGAAATCCTTGTAACAAAAACCAGCGCTTCAGGCAAAATTTTTTCGAAAAATGCTTGTTTTTAAGCATAAAATGCACAGAAAATGAAAAATTTTTGTGAAAAAATAGCAGATTTGTGGGAATTATAGTTGAAAAAATTGGAAATTTTGGTGAAACAAAAAAGTGATTTTTTAAGTACAAAAAATATTTATCTGGGGGTTCTGGGGTTGAAGGAGGGGTGGTTCACTCATGTCAGCATTTTCGAATTCATTCCAATTATGATTTCACGAAATTTGGAACTCGAAATTTCGTATATGATCTTTTCGATTTTGACGCGAAAATTCACCTTTTTTCAAAAATTTAATTTTGAAATAAAAAATGCGAATATTACTTATTTTTGCCTAATTTTTCAATTTTTGGAAAAAATTGAAAATTTTTTTTTTTGCTATTTTCCGTCTTTGACATATAAACTGGGCACCGAGCGCATACGGCGCTCTGAACTACTAATCCTAAGCGGAGATGGGGCAGTCGAGCTTCTTAGCATCGCTCCCGAGCGGCGTTATCAAGCGGAGCCACCGATTTTAAATTTTATAATCGTGATAAATCGTTTCAATAAATAATTTAATTGAATCAGGCAACGTTGCGTGATTCAATTGAAATTGATTATCAACACGATTGATGAATTAAAAAATTCAAAATATTAGAAAATTCAAAAATTTTAAAGTTTTTTTGGCTGATTCGGCCCTGCGCTCAAAATCAAAAAATTCCTTCGGATTCGTATTCTCGAAAACCCCGAGTACAAAAATCAGCCGATTTAGAGAAATTTTTGAAGATTCGACTTTTACCCCTTGGCCTTCCAAGGCAAAAAATAAAAAAAATTTCTTTCACTAAATTTCACAAAAGTGGTGTCAAATGTCTTAGAATTTTGCCCTGATCACAATGGTATATCGATATAAGGGTTTGGATCTCACTTTCTAAACTTAGTCCAGATACAAGCACATATTACACGTTTAATATATGAAGATTTTTGGAAAATCGTATTACAGTAGCCCTCCAAACCAAACCAAATGTCTAGACTGATCTTTTAAAATCATGTATCTTTTCCTGTTCTATGATATAAAAACTCAATTAAGAACTAATAGCTTGGCATTTCGAAAAATGTATGTAATTTAAAGAATAATTCATTGCCTAAGTGGATTGCCATCCCGTCTAAAACCATCTTAAAGGTCAATAAAGAGGAAAAATTTTTCCCTTATGTTATTTATCCATGAGAATAAGAAATGAAGTTTCTGTGCTTCCATGAATTAATTAAGTTAATTAAGTTATGACAAGACGACAGAAAAACAATCAAAGTCTCGAGATTTTATTATTTTGTAGACATGATACTTTAGAAAATCTTGATGGAAAAATGTTCTTTGACTCAGATGACCGGAAATTAAAATATTACTCTTAATTTTGGTTATAAGCTTAGACAATAGGATAATAAATAAGCCGGGGATAAATTCCTGAATGTTTATAAATGTAGTCTCAAGGTATCGAAAAATCAAAAGGGCAAATATGGTGAAAATATCATAGTAACATCAGGATTGTTCGAGTAGTTCCCTTGCGATTCGAAACTTCATGGTACACCAAAGAGGAAAAAGGTACAGGCAAGGGTCAAAAATTTTTAAAAAATTTACGAATCTGCTCAGCTCGCCGAGCGCTTCAAAATGAGTACCATATAATAGTATTTTGGGAGTTTGACCCATGTCTGATTGGCTAAGGTTCTCGGTTTTCACTCATAGGGCGTGGGTTCGATCCCGCGCCCTAAAGTCATTTTTATTTTGTTGTCAAAATTTTCGCATATCCATTTGATGCGGGGGACACGATGGAGTATTATCTTTCAATGAAGTCTTTTGGGAAAATTGAAAACTCGAATTTTTCGATTTTTACAAAAGTTTTCATGAAAAAATAATAATGCATTCGTGTTCCCCGCATAAAAATGTGGATATAGAAAAATTTTTTATGAATTTTGACAACAAAATAAAAACATGGTTTTTGGGCGCGGGATAGAACCCGTGACCTATGAGTGAAGGCCAAACACGTTAACCAATCGGCTATAGGTAAAATTTTCAAAAATTTGCCTCTATCCCCCTTATATAATAATAAGGTAGTTCATGCAACTTCCTATATTTCCTATTTTGTATAGTTGAGTTATTTTTGTGTTTTGCAGCGTCTGTTTATTATTTCCTCGAACGATCGAGTGATTCAACTTCGAGGAGTGATTTTGTTTGCCTCGTTTTTGAGGCTTCATTCAAAAACACATTCAGTTCCACTTTTGGATCCGATGACGCACGATGAGCAAAGTCAGTCCTCGGAAATGATAAACAGTTCTGATAACCATAGGCAAAAGTTTGCAAGCTCACGCAAACACGGTACAAACACGAAAACAGTCAAAAGGGGCGGTATGCCGCATCACCTCAAGCAGGGAAAAGATCCCGTAGGTTGAGATAGCTAAAAAGAAGCCCGAGACAAGCATGCTGCAACCTGCGTTGAGGTTGCAGTACGGTTGCTATAAAGGTTTGGGATAGCTCATTTTCGGGGAGTGAGAAGGAGCGGAGCCCCAACCTGTGATCCAATGAAGCCGCCGTGCTCCGAATGCCCATATGTACCTTTACCTTATTGTATTGTAACACCCTTATTTAATAAAAGAAAGATAGCCATCAATTTACTCTCTGACTCTTATGTTCTTTTCGAAAATTTGGATTTAGAGTGATACCCGCTCGGGAGGCACCCTAAATTTTTGGTGAAAAATAGCATATTTTAGAAAAAGTTGAAAAAGGGGAAAAAATTGTCGAAAAAAGGGGAAAATTTGGACAATTTTGATGAAAAATCGTATTAAGACGGGCGAGCGGGCAGCAAATTTTTTTGTGGGCAGGGCTCATTTTGGCCTGTGGTGGCGGTTAACAGGCGACCCCATCCCCCCCCCAAATGGAGAGGGAGGTTGTTATGGGTGCTCCCTCGCCACTCCGGTAGCGAACTACGTTAGAACAATTTCAACAACTGAACAGAACTGAAACAGCAGGAAAGTCTTTTATTGCAAAAAATTGTATTAAAATGGCTTCGAACGAAAAAAAGGAAAATCAAAGAAAAAATTAGATTTTTATCCAAAAAACAGGCACAGACTGTAGCTAGAATTAAGCGATGAGAGAAGGGGCATAAACAAAAAAGTTAGGTACTACTAAAGATTAGTGACCCCACTTAATGTGATTTTTTAAAAAAATTTTTAGCTTTGTTGCTTTGGAAATGATTTCTCTAGAGGTAACTTTATACGGGAAATCGACTGCGCGCATTGACAAAGCATGAAAACGAGTTTTTTTCGGAAAATGAGCCGTATCATAGGTTGGCAAGGGGGAGTCTCCCCCCTGACCGACGCACGCATAGACCCAAAATTAAGGGGAGGACCACCGCATGGACCCAAAATTGAGAGGGGGACCACCGCATCGGGGGTCCCCTCTCCCCCCCCCACCTTGCCGACCTATGAGCTGTATATACTTCATAAGCATGTGATTCTTGTTAAAAATGTGGCCCTTGAGAGTCACATGCTTATGAAGTAGATACGGATCATTTTCCTAAAAAAAACTCGTTTCCATGTTGTGTCAATGCTCACAATCGATTTCCCGCAGAAAGTTACCCCTAGAGAGATCATTTCCAAAGAAAAAAGGCTAAAAAAATCACGTTAAGTGGGATCACTAATCTTTATTAGTACCAAAGGTTAATTCCTTTTAAAGTTGGTGAAGAATTTACAGCGTGAAAAATATTTCCTTATGTCAAAAAGCTAAAAAAAGTTAAAAATTCATTAGCCCAAATTAATCTTATAATGCTCTTTAGATTTGAACTTTTGACTTTCTGATTTTTAGACAGAAAGAGTATACTAATACATAGACTTTTCTAAAATTCTGTTAAGCCCATTAAGAATAAACTAAAAACAGATGTGCGAATGCTTTTCCAAAGAGTGACAAGGTCTTATTTCAATTTTTGAATGGCCTCCCACATAACACTAATCCCATAAAAAGTTTACAGGACAAAAATCATAAATAAAACATCTCATTTAAGAAACGGCCCTTTATTGTCCTCGGCATTCGGATTTTTTGAGAAAAAATATCGTCTCGTTCGAGGAAAGGAGTGAGATGTGTGACCTTGGGAAGGCTATAAATTTCAAAAACTTGAAACGAGTCGTGTAATTCGAACATTTTGAGAAGGGGAATGTTGGAGACGACATAAATTTTTGGTTTTTTGAGGTCATAAAATTGGGAAAATGAGAAGGAGGTAAAATTAATAAAATTTGAAATTTAAATTTTTAAAATTTTTTGTATTTGGAAAAAAATTATCAGACATTCAACAAGCCTAAGCACAAACCTTAGCATAAGCTTAAGCTGTAGCCTAAGACAAGCATAGACATAAGAGTAAGCATAAGTCTAAGCCTAAGCTAGCGAAAAAGACAGCCAGCCAGACCCAGTCTCAGCCTCATCTGCAGCCTAATTTTCAGCATAAGCCTAAGGCAAGCAAAAGCCTAAGCCAGTTTCAACATCAGCCTGAAAGCCAAAGAATCAGCCTAAGCCTATGCTAAGGCTAGACTTAAGCCTAAGACTAAGCCTAAGCTTAAGCCTAAGACTCATCAGAATAAGCATAAGCTAATCAAAAACGCACCCTAAGCCTAAATCTAAACAGATTAAGCCTAAGAAATTTTAAATGAACACGACCTAATACTATATTATATAAGCAATTTCGTATCTAAGACAAACAGAAAGCTTCAAGACAGCAAAAAGCCATAAAATCTAAACTTTTATGACCCGGAAAAAAAATGCAAAAACGAATAAAACTGGAGACATACACATATACTATAGTCTCTTAATCACAAAGTCTTAAAAAATAAAATAAAATTTCATTGCTTCGAAGAGGAGGAAAATGAGTTGAGAAAGATGAAAATTTTACGATTTTTTTAGAAATAGGCTTGAAAAATTTATATTTTTTGACCTTTTGACTTTAATGAAAGATACTTTTTTTAATATGGTGATATAGGGGGTCCATTTTTTTTCAAATTTTCGGCGAGGGGGTTGGTAAGGAAGAGGTATAGGTCGTTTCTGAAATTTGTCAATTTTGTGAATTGGGGTCCCACCAGCTCTGATCGGACATTCCGAAGAGTTGGTCCTATTTTTAGCCTTTTTGCCGGATTGGTTAAGGGGAGACTTCCCCCCCCCTTTGACCATGTGTGGATCGAACCCTCCCCCTTCAAGATGAAATTTGCGCTAAATGCTCCTTTGTGAAATTTCCCTATTCTCGAGAAATGCCCTATGGTCAAAAATTTTACACTAAATGACTCATATCTCAATACCGGATCTAACCCAGATCAAAAAGACTATATATTACTCCAATCAATTTCTTAGCCATTGTGCCATCGGAAAGCGGAATATTTCTCGAACGGAAGAATAAGAAGACAATTCCTCGGCCGTCGCCACATAAAATTGCCTCCCCGGAAAAAATTTTATGAGCTTTGTTGTGAATTTATTGTCGCCTTTACTCGACATCAAAGGCACCGCCAACGATCTGACGGAGGATTGTCCTTCGTTCGGACCAACCACAGCAAGCCTCGACATGCCAGGTTTTTGAATTATTGTGAGATGGTATGCTCGTAATTCTTGGTGAATAATAATAAAACATTTTAAAGTTATACCATACGGATTTTTTATTTTAAAAAAATCGAGATTGCAGTTTCGATCCTGCCGAAGTCGAAGACCAATAGTTTAAAAATACTTCCCAACTAATTTAAATTTTTGTGCTTAACACTAGAGTTGTATGGAACCGGGAGTTCCGGCCTTTTTCAGGCCCCGATCCCGACTTTTGTCGGTTCTGATCCCGAAGTTGGGACCGGGACTCCCGACCTCAATCTTTAGTCCCGGTTGAGACCGGGACTTGAAAATGTTCAGAAAAAGGACAATTTTTGGCAAAAAAAATGAATTTGGTGAAATGATGAATTTGGTGAAAAAATGAAAAATTTTCGACTTTTTAGTAACGAGAATCTTTCTTGGGAGTGCCACTCGGAGTTACAACCCCCGATCGCGGAGCGCTCGTCTCCCGGTACTAATTATTGTTCATAAAAATATTTTATTTAAACACAGCCATAAAAATTGACATAATACATAAGATCAAAATATGACTTTCAACATTTGACGATGAACCATTTAATCCTGGCATCTAAAAAATTTAATTATAAAATTTTCAAAGTTCAAAAAGGGAAATTTTTTTCGTGTAACTTTTTAAATTTTTTTTGTAACTTTTTTTTCTTGTAACTTTCGACCAGTGTTGCCTCGTGTACACATGTGTTGTGTACACACGAGCGAAATCGTTGTAGGAATTGAATTTGAATTTATTTCCTTTATAGATTTGTTATTCATGATAAAATTTTGGGTCAATGTGTTCAACTCACGAGTACTCATGTGTACACGTGTTGTGTACACATGTGTACTCATATGTATAGGGGACAACACTGCTTTCGACTATTTTTTGTAACTTTTTTCAGCAAAGATAAAAATATGGCTAGACTAGCGTTTACAGAAAAACTCAAAAATACATGGAATCAATTTAAATCTTTCTAAACGTCTGAAAACACGATTTAAGCGTATAAAATGTGGAACCAACTCGTTTTTGAGTCACTTTGAGATGGGGGAGTGTCATCTTATTGTAACCTTGAGCTGCAAGTCAAAAGGGTGGGCAACCCCCGGCGCAGTCGGGGGTTATCATTCTATTGTGACCTTAGGACCCCCGACACAGCTGGGGGTGTCATCCTACTGTGAACTTAGGCTGTAGGTTAAAAGGGTGGGCAAAAAGGCTCAGCCGGGGGGAGGGGATGTCATCCTATTGTAACCTTAGGCTGCAGGTCAAAAGGGCGGGCATCTCCTGGTGCAGCCGGATTTATGTTGGTAAAATATTTTACCTTTACTGAAAAAAGTTACAAAAAAAATTTAAAAAGTTACAAAAAGAATTTAAAAAGTTACACGAAAAAATGGAACCCGTTCAAAAATTACATTCGGTACACTACACAAAGCTTTATCTTTACAGCAATTGTAGCCATAATCAGTCAACGGATAAGTATTTTTAGAATTCGCAGAAATTGTAGCGTTCACATATCCAAAAGTGTGGTCCTAAATGGATTGATGAATAATCATTATCAGCGCCGGAACTTTGGAGGAATTTATGGAGAAGTTTGAAAAATCATCATTTTCCGGGGTAAGAATAAGGGACTAACTCTGAAAATTTTTTTGCCAAAACAGTCTATATAGGAGTAAAATCATGCAAAAAATCGATTGTGCGCATTCTCGAAGCGTAAAAATGCTTTCTTGACCCTGATTCAGGGAAAATATACTTTTTTCGACCAAAAAAATAACAAAAAAATTTTTGTTCAGACATTAATCCTTAATTCTTACTCCCCTTAAGAAATTTAATATTTTTTTCATAAAATGTATTTTATAAAGAAAACTTTCAGATTTGGGGGAGGGATGCTCCTCATATCATCTCTCCACCGAAATTACGGCGCTGTTCATATTTTAAATTTAAAATTTACATCAGTGCATCTAACATTCAAGTTGTAGTAAGGGTAATGTTGACTAATTGTTGATGGACAATCGTATAAAACGGAATAGCTTGACCAAACTATAAAAATGAATGGATCTTTTATACTTATCTACTATACAGGATGGCCAAAAAAAGTAGATCCCTCATTAAATTTATAAGTATTTTCTTCATACTGAATTTTTTCACACAAAGTGATGTTCTGCAAAGCTGTTACTGAAATCACAACAATTTTGAAGAACATCATATTCGTGTAAAAATTTCTATTAAGGAGGCCCTTATGATAAAGAGTAAAAATAAAAATTGTTCGGCTACAAGGGAGGACATGTCCCCCTTCTCCCTGCCTAAGGCACTAGGCCTGTGTCATGCCCTTTGGAGCTTAGGTATACTATTCCCAAGAGAAACCTAAGGTTTACTATACCAAAGAGATACTTTTTTAACCTACTTTGTTTAGAATCCATTTTATAATTCCTGTAATAGAGAGTTACACAATAAGTATCCGTTATAGGGCATATATTATAGGCACAAATAGCATCATTAGATTTTTGTAGGGCTACTGACTTAGATATGTTATATGAAATTGTGCCATTATTGCCCACATAACAGCATACACTTAAACAATTATCCACAAGGCAAAAGAAAATTAAAGATGACAAAATAATTTTGGTATACATTTTGCAACTCGAACGAATGAAAGCAACAGTGGGAAAAGCTATTCTCACACCTCTGATTTTGATATTAAACTGTTGGACTTTTAAAAGGCTTTTTGAGAGGCTTACAATTATAAGGGCCGTAAAATATTACTTTTAACAATAGCAAAGAATAAGGTAAATACTGAATTTGTAGGAAGAAAAAATAATGCATTTTTCATAGAAACCTACGCTCGAAAAATGAGTACAAATTGAAGTTTTATTGCCGATGATTCAAGATTTGATTATATATTCCACCTTCCGGGTAAACCCATATTACTCATGACACAAATCATGTAAACCCAGACTATCCTATAATACACAGGAAGATGCTGATTCAGTACTGGTGAATCTCATATTTCGAAAAATTTATTTATTTGTTATGTGTAAATTTGATTTATTGGTGTTCAAAAGTTCGTGACTTTTGAAATGAATTTGGAAACCAAAACTTTTTTCGTAAAATGACCATATATGGATAATTTTATGAGGGGAATCGATTGCGAGCATCGCCGAAACGTGTAAACGCTTTNAACCAAAACTTTTTTCGTAAAATGACCATATATGGATAATTTTATGAGGGGAATCGATTGCGAGCATCGCCGAAACGTGTAAACGCTTTCCTGCCCTTTATTCAAGGAAGAAGTGGATGTAATAAAGAAGAATGAACTAATATTCGAATTTTCGCCGGAAACGGCTGACTAAGAGGTTTTCTTGCAAGAAATCGATTGCGAGCATTTCCGATTCGTAAAAATGCATGCACGACTCTGATTCAAAGAATATGAATTTTTGAGCCTTTTAGGAGTATACCCCGTAAGAGAAACTTCCAGCAGTAAAAAAAATATATCCAGTTTCGAGTTCCCATATTGAAAACCTCCGAAAACAAAATTTAGATTGGGATAAATTTTTTGAAAATACTATTTTTTCAAATTGCTCCCACAAGGAGTAAAAAACTCAAATTTTCAAAAAAATTTACCAAATCGACTGAATTTTTGTATTCAAGGGTTTTGTCGTGAAGAAATCGAATATGATAAATTTTTTGACTTTGACCATTGGAAATTACCCCTACAAGGTGTATACCCCTAAAAAAGCTCAAGAATTCGTATCTCCCTTATGGAGAGTTTGTTTTAACAACGTTTAATGATACGATAAAAACACAATTTATACCTTCCGGGGAGGGAGTAGAACCCTCTCCGAACAAGACGAATTTTGCGCCATTTGCTCCTGCGTCATGAGTTAAGAACTTTTTATCTTGGAGAGAAATGTCCGTATAATAAAAATATCATTTTTTATTTACTAACAAAACTATGAAACATAACATAATTAATGTAACTATATTTATCCTATTGTTAGATACAGCATAATTAAGGTTGGGCAACTAAAAATCGAATAGTTTTAAAATACAGTGAACGCTCGTTAAGCGGGCCACCCTTTAAAGGGAGGAGGTAAGCACTTTCAGCAGCACTTCCGAAAAAAAATTTTTTTGAATTTTTGCAAAAATGACTTTTCTAGGGGTAATTTTATGCGATTGCGCGCATCCTCGAAGCTTAAAAATGCTTCCTTGACTCTGATTCAGGGAAAAATTGGGTTTTTGGAGCGAAAAATGAAAATTTTCGCTTCAAAAACCCAATTTTTCCCTGAACCAGGGTCAAGGAAGCATTTTCAAGCTCCGAGGATGCGCGCAATCGATTTTTCGCATAAAATTATCCCTAGAAAAATCATTTGTGCAATAATTCAAAAAAATTTTTTTCGGAAGTGCTGCTGAAAGTGCTTACCTCCCCCCTTTAACTTTAGGGTGGCCCGCTTAACGAGCGTTCACTGTAAATGCTAAATAATAAAATTACGTCATTAGTCAAATCACAAATGTCCTTTGAGCAACAATTATAAGTGTAGTCTGCTAGAGGATATGGATTATTTGTAAATAAAACATTTGTTCCGTTTTGATATCCGCTCAATGAATTCTATAAATGTTTTTTAAAAAATGTAAATTTTGTCTATTAGAATCAGTGACACCTAAGAGAAGGATCCGGGCTGACACACCCCCATTCCTGCTGAAGGAAGTGAATATTCATATCTGATGTTTGTACAAGGTGTTCAATAATTTACTCACGTTTAAAAAATTCGCCAAAAATCGAGTTTAAATCCATTTCGGTCGCCCGATGGCTCAATCGATAGCCCCCATCAAGCAATTTTTTTTAGAAAAAAAATTTATTGAAAAAGCTTCTAATTTCGAATTTTTAGACAAAAAATACTGAGACTTGCGATTTTTTAAAATTTTCCTTATTTTCGCAACTTGAGATCCTTGGCGCTTTGTAATAAATTGTCCTAGCGCCTTAACGAGGGCATCACTTTTGGACATCACGTGCATAATTTTTCAGCAATTTTCGGGATCTATGTCCACATTCTTGGCACTAGGCCCCTTGTTACGGTTACGGACGCTCGTTACGGGCTCTCGTTACCGAGCACACTCATCACGGCCACTCGTTACGGCCTCTCGTTACAGAATCCGATTGTTATGGCCTGCCAGGGCACCTCTACTGGGGGGAGGAAGTGTCTATGCCTCTCAAGAGAGCTTACATTTGTACATTTAATATTTAGTAGAGAATTTGATTGCACTATGTTTGAATAACATCCGTAAAAATTTGTAGAATTTGAATAGACTAAAAAGCAAGTATAAACAGGATTTCATATCAATTTTCCGATGGAGTGCAATTTTTTGTCTCAGGGTAACGAAGCAATGCTATTTAACCGGGCAACTTTTTTTGGACACTTTATAGATTAGGCCTTAAGCCTAAGCCTAAGGCTTAAGGCCTAAAACGTTATTACCTTGACATACTAAAGACAAGGTAGTAACGTTACTACCTTGACTCCAAACCGAAACTAATATGAAAATTTTTCGGAAAGTAAACTTCCGAAAACACAAAATTTCAAAATTGATCTGGTACTTTAAGCCTAAACTTACAATTTTTACTATCTTTCTTATATTGCCTATAAGTTAGTATTATACAAAAATTTTCCGATGGTGGACAAGTTTTTCCAAAACCACAATTTGCATCCAAATTTTGTATATCATATGGTCTTGATCCATTAAGCATTATAGAGGAGTTTCCTTGGTAACAACAAATTCCGAGGCTTGTATCAAAAATATTTATAAAAACTAATAATGCAAAAAAATATTTTTGCAACATAGTAAAATTTCAAAAAAATTATCTTAAAGATTTCTTAAAAATGAATCAGTTAAATGAATCAGTCTACCTTTTTAAATAGTTTCCTACTTCCGATGTTATAATGAAATCATTCTTTTAAACTTTTTTGATAACGCTATATTTTATCAGCGTGCTTTTTCTGTGTTTTCAAATAAATGATATCATGATTAATATGTAAAAGTATGAATCATCTTATTCAAAGTCCAGTTTAGTATCCGTGTTACGGCAGTTTTTTATAGTAAACTTGGAGAAAATTCGAAATTTCAAAAACATTTTTTCATGCCATTCTACTCGGAGAGATAAGTAGAACGAATATCATAACATGGGGTTGTCATCCCGAGCCCATGGCCGAGTGGCTAAAGTGAACTTTTGTGATAACGCTATATTTTATTAGCGTGCTTTTTCTGTGCTCTCAAATAAATGATATCATGATTAATATGTAAAAGTATGAATCATCTTATTCAAAGTCCAGTTTAGTCTCCATGTCACGGCGGTTTTTATAGCAAACTTGGAGGAAATTCGAAATTTTAAAAACGTTTCATGCCATTCTACTCGGAGAAATGAGTAGAACGAATACCATAACATGAGGGGTTGTCATCCCGAGCTCATGGCCGAGTGGCTAAAAGTGACAGATTTGCAGTTTATAGGCTAAGGTTCGAATCTCGCTTCGAATTTAAAGTTGTCCAAATTCTATGAAAATCTTTGCATATATCTATCTTGGACACTTTTCAATCATTTTTGGATCAGTAAACACTTCACTATTTTTAAAGCTCCAGGAAATATTTACTGACCCAAAAATGATTGCAAAGTGACTTAGAGGTCAAGAAAGAGATATGCAAAAATTTTTATGGAATAGGACAACTTTAAATTTGAAGCGAGATTCGAACCCTAGCCTATAAACTGCAAATCTGTCACTTTAGCCACTCAGCCATGAGCTCGAGATGGAAAACCCATGTTATGGTATTCGTTCTAATTGTCTCGGTAAGCTACGTCGAATAGTATGATTCGTTTTTAAAATTTCGAATTTTCTCATATTTTAGTAAAAAAAATGCCGTGGTGTGTGCCTGATGTCCAGTTAGTGAGGAAAACTTTCATGGCAATCCTCAATCGCAAAATGAAATATCCTCCTGTCCTATATTGTCTTTCACTAAAATTTTCGAAAATTTTTTAAATAGATACGCTACATGCTCCGTCCTATCCGGGAGAAAATTTAACCAAATTTGACCAAAAACGTAAATTCAAAAAATAAGATTACAACAATTTATTATGCAAAAAAAATTTTCAAAATTTCAATAGCTTTTAATTTATTTCATGTTATATATCATTTTCATTTCTTTGAGTAAGCCAAGCAAGTGGCACAACAATTAACCGAGGCAAGACTTGAATATAGTTTGGAGCTACAATATCCTTTATCGGCAAAGCGTTGGCAAAATGGACCTGGGAGTTCTGAAATTTTTAAATTGTAAGGAGTGTAAGAAAAGTTTCTCGATATGATCTATTTCCATCCAGGATCAAAAATTTTGAAGCCCATATAGTCTGTTTCAGCAGTCTATGCTGTATAGAACTTTTTTGACGATGGAACTAACTTACTATTTAGTCAAGTGGTTAGGACTCCAGACGCCAGCATTGAATGGGTGAGTTCGGCCCCACTCGGAGCGATTTATTTTTTGCATCATTTAAAATTGATAAAAATTTTTGCTTATGGATATTTTTATGTGAGAAACTTGATGTTATTCGTTCAATAAATTTATTTTATGCAAATTTTATCATTTTGCATACAAGACTAAAGAAATAATTTTTTATGACAAAATAATATCACCACATTGTTCCTTGCATAATAATACCCATATGCAAAAATTTTCATCAATTTTGAATGATGCAAAAAGAAATCGCTTTTAGCGGGATCGAACCCGCCCTTCAGCATGGGCGTCTGAAGTACTAACCACTTGACAATTGGCTGTTAAAAATCTGAACCTGGTTCAGGGAATGGACTATATCGAACTCCAACATTATAATATTCTTAATAAATCTTACTCGGATCATCTTGACAAGTAGTACTTCCTAAGATGGCATTGACGAAAAGAAGAGCAACAAGAGTAATGAATACGAATCGGACCATGTTTGAATTTTTTTCGAAATTTGATTTGAAGCACTAAAAATTGAAACCCTTATACAAAATTTCTAACAAATCTAAAAACCGACCGATCAACGATGAAGAGCCAACTAAATCTGATAAAGCTCTAAGCCGATAAAACGTTTTTGAACAAATCATCCTGCCTCAAATCCCAAATTGTTTGTATTTCCTCCAGATGTTGCCAAATCCATTGTCGTCTCATGCTTTGAAAGAAAATTTTCATAAGATCTTTTTTGTTCAATGAAACAAAGGACTTGCAGCTAGATTTTCGGCTTTTGTGAAAAAATTTTTGGTCAAACTGCCACGTAATACAAACATCGGATATTGGAAGAAATTAAACAAATAAATAAAATCTTAAAAATTATCGAACATAAAAAGAAAAATTGAACATTTTATTCCCTGGGGACCAAGGTATCTTTTCATTTTTGAAAATTATCTATTTTTACAGGGTGCTTCATTTTTGTGATTTTTACATGAATTTGGGGCACGAATTTTTCTTCTAAAATTGACTTCTCTCTCCTCGGGTCAAATTATGCAAATTTCGAAAAATGACAAGCTCGTTTCGCTCAAATATGCGATTTTAAAAGGGGGTCCGGTTTGTGGTCACTTCGTGAAAAGCGGGGTCCAAAATAGGGCCGGATAGAAAATTTAAAAAATTTTTTAACAAGTGACCCCTTAGGGATAATTTTATGCAGGGAATCGATTGTGCGCACTCTCGAAGCTTGAAAACGCTTCCTTGACCCTGATTCAGGTGTTTTGAAGCGAAAATAAAAAATTTCGGATTTTTATGGGAAAATCGTCGATTCTTATGTTTTTCTAGTCGGGGAATCGATTGCGCGCACTCCCAAAGCTTGCGCGCAATCGATTCCCCGAC